>CAUYON010059273.1:0-18176 GCA_963573935.1 Arctocebus calabarensis | reverse complement strand
GGGCCCGCCAAACAACAATGATGGCTGCAACCAAAAAATGGCCAGGCGTTGTGGCGGGCACCTGTAGTCCCAGCTACTTGAGAGGCGGAGGCAAGAGACTCGCTTGAGCCCAGGAATTGGAGGTTGCTGTGAGCTATGATGCCACAGCACTCTATCCAGGGTGACAGCTTGTGGTTATGTCTCAAAAAAAAAAAAAAAAAAAAAAACTCTCAAAGATAAGACAGAGGTAATATGCATTTTTTTTGAAAGATGATTGAGATAGCACTTACAAAGAATCCCTGGATTTAAGAAAGAATTCTAAATTAAAATGACTGGTCCATGCATAGGGTCCAGGAGGAACTGAGAATGCCTTTAAAGGCAGCTGAACTCATATCTAGTGGTACCAGATGACCTGATAACTATCACAGATAGACAGCATCCTATCAAAATTATAATAGGAATGAGGAAGTTTGTGGAAGTCTTTTTTCTAATTCATAATATGAGCAATTGCTAAAAAAAAAAGTTTAGAGTAATAAAATTTAAAAGTGATAGGACTAATAAGCATTCTTTCCTTCAGAAAATTTAAATAGTATCTAGTTTATTACACACTTCAAATGACTATGATGCATTTTCAACACTCTGTATACAATTATTTTCTTACTCTCTAAGATGATAGTTTCATGCCTTTAATTTACCTTCAGTTTCCCTCTCTGTACAACACTCTTAGCTACCTTTGCCTTACATTTCATTGAGAAAATAGAAACTACCAGGTAAGAACTTTAAGCATCTTCCAACTGTCCAATCTATAACAGAACCAGCATCTGTACCCATCTCCTCTTTATTCACCTCATTTCATCAGAAGGATGTTTGTCCTCCTATAAAAGGCCATTCCCACATTTAGGCTCTAGATCCCTTCTCATTTGGCTTCTCAAAGACTTTACAATATCTTCAATTAGCTCCTCTCTCTCCTACACCAATTTCTTCTTCTTCACTGGATCACTCCTACTAGCACACAAAAACAAGTTCCAATTATCTCTCATCTATTAAAAAAAAGAATCATCATTCCCCTCTTCAGCTGCCATTCCCTGCTTTTCCCTCTACAGGAAAAATTTCAGCTGCCATTTGTCTGCTTTTCCCTGTACAGGAAAATTTCTGAGTGCTGACAGGTACTCTTTCCACTTTCTCCTTTTTTATTCAGAATTATTAAACATGTTTTCCTGTTCCCTTTCTTTTATTGTTATTATTACTTTGAATCTGCCTATATCTCTCATATGTTAGAAGCCCAGTTTTTACATGAAAATTGGGGAGTGATGGATTTAATCATACCTAGACCCACTCCAACCTGGCTTCTTTCTTTACTACTTAAAAGTAATGGCTTTTGTCAAGGTCACTAAATAAAGTTACCTTGCCCAGTAAGTATTTTTCTCTCATCTTAATAACACCTCTCTCTGGCATTCACTAGTTTAACATACTCGTCATTCTTCAAATACTCTTTCTTTTGGTTTTTATGACATCAAACTTTCCTCTTTCCTCCTATCTGAATGATCACTTCTTTTTAAGCTTCCTTTGCTTATTTCATCTCTTCTGAATTTATAAATGACATGTAGCATCAGGACATTATTCTGGGACCCATTTTCTTCTCTCTACTTGATTCGTAAGAAATTTCATTCACCAGGTAAGAATCAGGTTCCAGACTTCTTTATCACTTGACCTGACTTCTGCTATGAGCTCCTGTCTTACAAATCCAATTATCTATATCTTACATTATCCCTTAGATATCCCTCCTAAGAATCCCAAATTCATTGAGTATGAGATAGAATAATGCTTCAATCAATGTACCAAAATCTATTCTTCTAGATCTTAATAACAGACACTGCCACCCACCAGTTACTCAAGCCAGAAACCTGGGTATCATTTAATTGATTCTTCCCTTTCTTAAATTTGATTCATTAGCAAGTCCAGTTAACTTGACTTCCTATAGAGATCAAGAAATCTATTTTCTCTCCATTTGACTATTAACCACCTGTCCCTGTGCAAGCACTCACTACTTATCTCTTGCTTAGACAAATGCAAGAGTCTTAATTTTTTCCTGCTTCTATTCTGCCTCTACACTGTCCATTCTCAAAACAGCATCCAAAGAAGTACTTTTGAAAGATAATTAAATCCCACAGGGCTGCGCCTGTGGCTCAGTGGGTAGGGCGCCGGCCCCATATACCGAGGGTGGCAGGTTCAAACCCAATCCCAGCCAAACTGCAAAGAAAAAAATGGCCAGGCGTTGTGGCGGGCACCTGTAGTCGCAGCTACTAAGAAGGCTGAAGCCAGAGAATCGCCTAAGCCCAAGAGCTGGAGGTTGCTGTGAGCTACGACGCCAAAGTACTCTACCAATGGCAACAAAGTAAGACTCTGTCTCTAAAAAAATAAATAAACTCCTTATGAAACCTACAAATCCCTACATGATGAAGCCCTATTTAACCTTTCCAACCCCTGTCTAGCTCTCATTCATACTCTACCAGTCTCTTCTGAGTTCCTACAACATGTCCTATGGCACCTTTGCACTTGCTATTTTTGCCACCTGGGATGATTTTCTTTTTGTTTGTTTGTTTGTTGTTGTTGTTTGGATATAGTCTCACTCTGTTCCCCAGGGTAGAATGCAGTGGTGTCATCATAGCTGCTCACTGCAACCTCAAATTCGTGGGCTCAAGTGATCCTCCTGCCTCAGCCTCCCAAGCAGCTGAGACTACAGGCACTTGTCACCACCCTCAGCTAAGTTTTCCATTTTTTATAGAGATGGGGTCTTGCTATTGCTCAGGCTGGTCTCAAACTCCCACCTTGACCTCCTAGAGTACTGGGATATAGGCATGAACTACCACACTCAACCTAAATATTATTTTAAATTTGTTTTATTTTTAAACTAACCTTATGACAGTTTATTACATTATCTTATTAAATAGTCCTTCCTATACTTCCTTTTTAAAGTACAGTGCCCCCATCTCTATCCATCCCAGAAAAATCTAAAATAAAATAGTGTGCTATTTCCTAAAGGGCACTAGCATGATCTGTAAATTATTTTACTTGTTTATTATCTTTGTTCCCCATTCAATGTAAACCCTATCAGGGCAGAAGGAAAATCTACCCTGTCATTGTATCCCCCGTTAATTAGATAACAAGGCACTTGATAAATGTGCTGAATGAACAAGTGAATGATGAAAAATAAATGAATAAACAAATGAACAGGCCAATACTTATGCTGTTTGCTAACAAAATCAATAGTTTTCCATATAGAATTTCAAAAGGGCAAAAATAATAAACAAACAATTAATTAAATAAGGTCAATTCCTGGAAGACCAAAGATCTAAATAAACAAACAAGCATCTGGCATCAACTCTTTGTACCTTGGCTAAGCAAGACATTATAGGCAAGAAAAAAAATCTGGGTAAATGCTGCTCATACTTTCAAATATACTAATGATACTAAGTAATATACATTTTTAGTAACAAATAAGCCAAAGAGAAAAACTAAGCCACAGATCAACTTTTACCTTGAATCAGATATAGGTTTGGATGCCTTTCTGCCTTTAATTTTAAATTCATGGGATGTTCCTTCAGGTTCTTTCTCTGCTTTGAAAGCTACATTTGGTGGCACAGGAGGAACACGAATTCGCAACCCAAACAAATGCTTCTTCTTCTTTATTTCTTTCCCAGACATAAACCTAAATTTTTAAAGAAATTAACTAAAATTTTAAAAACTGAACACATATATATGGCAGACCCTAACTCATAACTTTCAGATATAAATTCCTTATACATGAAAGCCCACCCAATACTACAAAATAATTTCCCCCGCTTTCCTTGATTCTTACTTATGTGGCTCATAACCAGCCCACAGTAGAGCATAATGAAGGGAAGAAATAGGTGAAAAGGGAAAAAAAACCACGTCTACTTGTCATGTTAAACATAGCAACTAACTTTTTAAAGGAAGAAAAAAAAGAATGGTATCATTTAGTCCAGACATATTTTTCCATATTTTCATGTTATCTATTATAACTATCTCAAAAAAAGCTTTAGGAAAAAATAGTTCTATTCCAGATTGGATCTGTGAGTAAACAAACTTTAGCCAAAAATAACAGGTAACAGCATTGGAAAAGAAAGTAAAATACCAATCCTAGAGGCCGAGAAAATAAAAGACTATAAAGAGAATATGGTATGCCAGAATAAAAGAATATGCTGTATGCCAGATCTGGAACTAGAAATAATGTGGGGCAAATAAGTGTTATTTCAGTGTAGTATGACTTGGGCCTCTGAAAAATATACTCCTTAGCCCTTTCCTTAGTCTTTAAGGTCCTTATTCCCCAAATCTCATTTACCTTGGCTTATTTACCTAATACCTTCCCAGCCAAAAGAACTTCTACCAATTATTTGAAATATTATTCTACTTTTTTTGCAAGTTTAAGAAAAGGGGAGTCTCTACTTCTACTGTAACAGGAACAGACTACTAGATTTCTAGCATCCTAAGTTGAAATTCAAAATTCATTGTCCCATAAAATATTTTTACCAGTATAATAACTGCTCAGGTACAATATCGTTTTTGAGCTGGAATAAAGACCTAGCCACTAGTAATTACAATATTATGTAATGATGAAATGTTGTCAAATTAAAAACAGCTACTTTTTGTAAACAAAAATTTTATAATATAATTTGACAGTGTATTGGAGTCACCACATACACTTATAAAATTTCTGCTGCATTTTAAAAATATTTTCAAGAACTGTAGATATGCTGGTTAAAAAAAATGAGCAGGGGCTCTGTGCCCGTGGCCCAACGGGCTAAGGCACCAGCCACATACACCTGAGCTGGCGGGTTCTAATCCAGCCCAGGTCTGCCAAACAAGAATGATGGCTGCAACAACAAAAAAAAAGGAGCAGGGAAGATTTATACCAAAACATATCAAACTATATCACTTAATTATCTAAGACCACTCAAACCAGTTAATATTACTGTTCTGCAAATGATGTCAGTAACTAATCTTAAAACCATAAATCCGAATCTTAAAAACAAAAAAAAATTCTGTACAATATTTTCTCTTTTGCATATTCCCAAAATCTAACAATCTTTGCTAACAAGATTTTATTTTACTTTCAGTAGATTACAATATAGAAGTTATTGCTGTATAAGCTTTTTCAATGGAAAAAGCCAAATTACCCCTAGAGGTATTGATATGCCTACCACCCACCATTCCCAGAAGGATTATTCTTCCTTCTCCAACCCTTGAGAATCACTGCCTTGATCTGACTAAATGAGAAAAGGACATTTAAAAGTTTAAAATGGTATGTACTTGTTCTATACAGCAATCCCACAATTCTTAAACAATGTTATTATTCCTTATAATTACTAATGTCTCCCTCATAGGGATACATAAAACAAATCAACTTACATGGTCTTGTAATCATTTAATGCCTCCAGTACATGCTCATATCTTTCAGATTTTGGTGTGTCTGCCAGCTGTGAAGCATCAAGAAACAATTTAACGCACTATCATTTCATCAATTAATAATACACAGGTGCTAGATAGAGGCAATGTGATATAGAGGAAAAGTGTACTGACTAGTAGTCAGAAGACCAAAGTTCCAAGTACTCACTGACTATGTGCTCTACAAGTCATTTAACCTTTCAAAGCTTATTTTCTTAGCTATAAAAGGGGCACTATAAAATCCTGTACTAATTGCTTTATTCGTTTTTTATATGAATCAAACAATATAACACAAAGGAACTAAAAACTACAGGGCACTACAAAAATGGGGTTTATTATTAGCTATCCTGTTAATTTTTTTTATTCTATAACCTGAGGAAAAATACATAGGAATTATTTTAATATTTACCATGAAAAATTCTAATAGGTATTAACAGAAAGCAGTTTAAGAAGTAATAAGGAAGATATCATTTTATTTCCCAATACCTCCAACATTTGCATAAATAAGCTCTAAAAACTTTTTAAACATACTGTGAAAATGGGGGATTTTATTATCATAACAATTATAGCTAATATGACTAATATTTCATCATCACAAGCCATTTTTAAATCTTTATAGTAAATTCTAAAAAATATTCTATTTTGTTCCAATAGGGCTTTCCCTAAGAGACCATTTTGCCTCTTGTTCATAGTTTTAAAGATCAGGATCAATCAGCAAAAAAATTCTAAACTATAAAAGGACAGTCCGAAATTATAGCCACAACAACATTAAAAAAAAAAACTACAAAATTATCGCAGTTGACTTTCAAAATTACAGCCTATATGTTCTTTCCTGGTTCAAACTACCAAACCTCAAAACTTATTTAAATGAAAGAGCAAACAAATCTCCACACAGAATGCTGAAGCTAGAAGAGACTTAAAACTCATCTGCTCCAGCTCTACTTTACAGATGAATTAATATAAATGGCTAAATGAACTGCTCAAATTCTAGAACCTGAATTCTACTCTTAAGTATTCACTCAACATTTACAGAAGACCCACTCTGTGCCAATGTGTTCAGTTCCAAAAATATATACCTATGTATATATATAAAATAGGACAATCAGATGCTTATTCCTCTATATCATACCATCTCCTATTTTAATTTTTGAAGTGTCTAATGATCAATTCCATCAAAAGGAAGAATGAAAGAATCAGACTTTACAGCTTCAATAAGACACTAGATCTAATTCCACCTTCCACCAATATTGTAATCGTTTTTGCAGTAGAAATATTGATTCAACTGTGGCTTAATTATTACCACTGACAAAAGCTAATAAGGCATCGACTAAGAAAGACAATAAAATAGGGCAAAACTTCCTCCCTGGTACTCTTTTACAAGACAGCTCTTCAAACATTTGAAAGCAGCCACTACGTCCAAGATTACATTTAAAGTTTTAACAGTCACATCATATGATTATTTCATGTTAAGCTTTTGACTAATTCTACCCTCTTCCTGCTCCTCCCTATCATAATTCTGAAATCTTACTTGATGAACTGCTATCAAAACAAGTATACATATTTACAGTTGTTTGTGTTTACACCTAACAGCAGAACTTTACAACTGTAGGTAATTTCATTTTGTTTGCAGCTAACTTTCCAGATGATCTTTTCTCTTAATTGAACATAGTGATAATGACAAAACTCTATGGCCCTCCATTAGAAACTCCCTCAAGAATGTCTCCAAAGTGTTGCTTTTATTATTTTTCATTTAATTTTTAAATTAAACAATTCACATTTTAATACCACCTGAAAATCAAGTTATACTATGCCTACACCATGCCTTCAGCATGAGATGTAAACAGGTTTACTAAGCATATCAAAACAAAACCCAGGATATTTAGCATGACTTAACTCTTATAATAGGAGTTTTCCCTTATTTTTTTTTTTTTTGCGGTTTTTGGCTGGGGCTGGGTTTGAACCTGCCACCTCTGGCATATGGGGCCAGCACCCTACTCCTTTGAGCCATAGGTGCCACCCTCCTTTATTATTTTTTAAATCTTCATAAACCATACATCTGAAAAATGTGCTGTACTATTCTGCCAATAGTCTATAACAAAACTGGCTACCTAATTTTTGAAATCCACTCCTTTTCACTTTTTGATAACCATAATGAACTCTATACTTTTTTGTAAAGATAGGTCTCACTCTGTTGCCTGAGTACAATGGCGTCATAATAGCTCACCTGCAACCTCAAACTCCATGGTTCAAACAGTCCTCCTGCCTCAGCCACCAGAGTAGCTGGGATTATAGGCACCTGCCACCACATGCAGCTAATTTTTCTATTTTTTATAAAGACAAAGTCTTACTGTGCTGGTCTTGAACTTCCGACTACTAATCTACTAATCTTCCCACCTCAGCCTCCCCAAAGTGTGGGCTTACAGGCATGAGCAACCACAACCAGCCTTAACACTATAGAAATTTTATCTGTAAAGTCTTTCAGCACTCCACAGACTATCTTGGGTATTTTATTTATTTATTTTTGAGACACAGTCTCATCTGTTGCCCTTGGTAGAGTGCGGTGGCATCACAGCTCACAGCAACCTCAAACTCCTGGGCTTAATTGATTCTCCTACCTCAGCCTTCCAAGTATCTGGGACTACAGGTGCCCATCACAACAACCAGCTATTTTTTAGAGATGAGCTCTCACTCTGGATCAGGCTGATCTCGAACTTGTGAGCTAAGGCAACCCACCCGGCCTTTCCATGGACTATTTTGGATAGAACTCTACATTTTAAGTATATGAAGGCACCAAGGGCTCTTTTTCTATGTTTTGCAAACTACAAGTACTGCTATTATAGTGTAAATCAGATAAACTGTATTAAAGAGCATCAAATCCTATACCTTCCATCTGACCATGAGGTTTACAATATAATCTTCAAAAGAACAATTATTTTTGCTCCTCCCTTCCCAGATACTAATTTCACATTACCCTTTTACTTTCAGGTTTGTATATGTCTACACAGACATAAATACTATTACTTATAGTATAACTCTTCCCTTCAATTATCAATATTGAATTTCATACCACCTAGGCTTCAGTATGCTAAAGCTTAAGTAATGTGTTGCCAACCTATATACCATAAATGCTTACTGTATAATTCTCAAGGCCCCAAGTATTACTGTTAATCAGATTCCTTAAATTTTTACTTAAAAGTATTATACCACCACTATTACATGTTTCCTCTAATAGTATTTCCACCATAGTACTTCACTGAGTTTCATTTTTATATAAGCTTTTCTCCCTATCTCTCTCAAAAATGAGGTAGCACTCAATTCATTCTTCTGTTATCAACTTTAGGGTTTTTAAAATTTAAGACCACAGTTACCAGACTAGTAGGCTGTTACAGAACTAGGATTTTAAATCAAATTTGGAAACAAAGACAAATGGCAACATACAAATTCCAAAAAGTATTACTACCTCATTTTAAACTCCACAAAATAATCAGGTACAACAATGTAAGACTTCACTTTAATAAAAACTTCATAAAAACTTTATTGCAGCTTCCAATGTTATACTAAGTATTTTTATTATCTCAAAGAAAATATTTCAAAATACATGTAGTTCCTCCAACAGCTACACTCAATCTACATAACTGTTAAGGCACCAAGTTGTAAAGACATACAAAACCAGTATAAAACTATCATATTATAATATGATCCAAAAGTTTTAGCTTCTCTTTGTAACAATCTTGCACAATAGTCAACTAAGAAAAAATGTATCATAAATGAACATTAAATATGCCTTTCAATATGAAAGGATCTTATTTCCAAAAGACAAATTTAAGATTTCTGAAACTTCTTTTTGGTATTTAAATAAGACACAGCATTAGATGATGATAACGTCAAAATAGGTTCAATAAATTATAACTAATGTACTACTCCAGTGGGGATGGTGATAACAGGGAAGGTAACAGAAATAAACAAAAAAAATTTGGTTAACTAAATTTGGATTAGTGGCATAATTCAATTTACAATTCAATTTTAATTAAACAAAGATTCACTGTTCCAATAATTTGGAAAAATCCATTATTTGCATTATCTTTGTTTTATCTTTGCTGGTATCTATCACCATAAACACTTAAAAGTAAACTCAATTAGTGGCCTGGCACAGTAGTTCACAACTATAATCCTAGTACTTTGGGAGGCCAAGATGGGAAGAATGCTTGAGGTTGGTAAGTTCAACTGGAGCCAAGAAACCTGAAATTCATAAACTGAACTCTTTTCTTGAAAAATAAGACTGTCATTTTTGTTTTATATTTTCAGCTTTGGAAATCTAAGCATGAAAATTTAAATCTTAGCGAAAAATCATAGCATTTGAATTTGACAAAAATATTTCAAATTGCATATAAAACCAGCACACTGTACCCCATGATTGCATAAATGTACACAGCTATGATTTACTAAAAAAAAAAAAAATATATATATATATATATAAATCATAGCATTTGAAATAAATACAACTTAAATTTTTATATGTATACCCACTATCTCCATTAAGAAACTACTGCAGAGGCTCAGTGCCTGTGGCTCAGCGGGCTAAGGTGCCAGCCGCGTACACCTGAGCTGGCAGGTTCGAATCCAGCCCGGGCCCGCCAAACAACACCAGCCCGGGCCCGCCAAACAACAATGACGGCTGCAACCAAAAAATGGCCGGGAGTTGTGGCGGGCACCTGTAGTCCCAGCTACTTGGGAGGCGGAGGCAGGAGACTCGCTTGAGCTCCGGAATTGGAAGTTGCTGTGAGCTGTGATGCCACAGCACTCTATCCAAGGTGACAGCTTGAGGCTCTGTCTCAAATAAAAAAAGAAAAGAAACTACTGCAGAATTTCATCATGGGTAGAAAGACATTTTAAATGATAGATTCGAGCATCAAATATTAGGATGGCTATGAAGATGACTAAGTGATAAAAGTACTACAGTCACTACTGGTGTCTTATATCTTTTTTCTCTTATTAATCAGTTTATTTAAATGTATCAAATTTATACATCACTTTCTCTCAAACTTCATCTACAAAAAGCAGCATTTGATAGTGAACATACAAAAATCAGTATTATAGTCCATTATCTAACACTGAAAACATCTTACCTCAAATGAATTTCAATATCCTAGATTTTAAAATTTAAGTATCCTGGAGGATTTGTTTTATTTTATGGAGCTGATCTAAAAGGGTTTTATGGGCATCCAGGAGAACATAATGTTTCTAATAAAAGAAATACCATAAAGGACCCATAAAACCCCCAAAACCTTTTAATATACTATTTGATATAAACCTTCTAAATTCCTTCATATCTAAAAGCTACAAATACGGAAATTCTAATGTACATGTCAGTTTGTACAATTTTTACCTCAAAAAATAACGTATGACTGAAATGTACACATCAAATTCCATCTAATATAAAATAAATTTGTTAGTTTTAACCTAAAAGTAGTTAATATTTCTTTTTTTTTCCTTTCTTTCTTTTTTTTTTTTGTAGAGACAGAGTCTCACTTTATCGCCCTGGGTAGAGTGCCGTAGCATCACAGCTCACAGCAACCTCCAACTTCTAGGCTTAGGCGATTCTCTTGCCTCGGCCTCCCAAGTAGCTGGGACTACAGGCAGCCACCACAACGCCCAGCTATTTTTTGTTGCAGTTTGGCAGGGGCCGGGTTTTAATCCGCCACCTTCGGTACAGGGGGCTGGTGCCCTACCCACAGAGCCACAGGCGTCACCCCAGTTAATATTTATTTCAATTAATTCTAAGTAAATGCTAAAAACAAAGTAACTATTAAACTTATTCTAATTATTTCCCTCTTAGTGCTATTCTTTTTTGTTTTGGAGACAGAGTCTCACTTTGTCGCCCTCAGTAGAGTGCTTGTAGCATCACAGCTCACAGCAACCTCAAACTCTTGGGCTTAAGTGATTCTCTTGCCTCAGCCTCCCAAATAGCTAGGATTACAGGCGCCCACCACAACACCTGGCTATTTTTGGAGATGAGGTCTCACTCTGGCTCAGGCTAGTCTCAAACCCATAAGCTCAGGCAATTCACCCCCCTCAGCCTCCCATAGTGCTAGAATTACAGGCGTGAACCACCTGTAGAATAGCATTAAGACAGGTGCTCAGCAAAGACAGGTGCTCATTCCAAAATCTGCAATGAACATGCATTACTCTTATTTTCCTTTAAAAAAGACTCTGCAAACCAGCATAGGTGGTTATACTTCCCAAATGAGAAGCAAAGCAGGATGTCAGAATGAGGGGATATAATCTTCCACTCAGCTTCATTCTGTAACTAATTATTCTGACACTACCAATAGATCCTACCATTCCTAGAAATCAGCAATATATAAGGGATTACTAACAAGAGAGGAAGGAAGAATACTAGTTACATCTCACAGAAAACTTAGAAGAAAAGGAGGTAGAATAATGAGTAAGATATGCTATAATAGTAAGAATTTCTCCCTCCTACCTTTAACTATAATAATTCTTACTTCAGAAAATGGAAGAATCAAATCATTTATTTCCTCCTCTTATAATTTTCCAGAGTCAACAGGAAGGTCCTTGGTATCTTTATCAATGTTATTTCTCTCCAGAATTATACTTTAGTTGTCTTACTTATGCATGTCACTCAGTCGTTTTTTATAAAAACAAAACCAAAAAGACATCAAATAGCTAATGAAGTGAGCTCTAAGACCACCTACCTCTCCAGGGTGCAATCTATCCCAGTTTTCATTAATGTATGTCATAAGCTCGAGTTCAGAATCAAAGTATTTCTTCTTGTGAATAACACTTAGGTTGTAAAGGCATAGGTGTGCTATATCTACCCTGGAATCCAAAAATAATCAAAAATATACAAAAACAGTGGTTTTGGTTACTATCAAGAAAACCATACAGTTTCTTTATTAAAATAGCAATTAAAAATCAGAAGTGAGGTTTTCAGGTAGATAGTCAATATAACCAAGTCATATTCCCAGAACAACAAATCATTACATTTGAAAATAACTGAAAAACAATAAGTACTTGTCCTGAATAGTAACTATAAACTAAAAGGCATTTAAACTACTTCTTGAACTGCATTCAAAGATCTGACTTTTGTTTTTCAGTTCTTCTTGTAGCTAGTGCTGCTCTGTTGCCCAGGTTTGCCAGATTGAGCAGCATGACATCTGCTCTAGACAACTACATCACCCAGACTGCTACTGTCATTACTTCTCATGTTGGAATCAGTGTAGAAACACTGAAGTTTTCTGATCAACCCATTAATTTGATTCTGAATGAAAGCTAGTTAACAGTACTGAGCTCTTCACAGGGAATAGAGCAAGTGGTACTAGGGTTGTACATTGTAAGAGATGACAATTTTGCAATCACTGACAAGTTGATGAAGAGACAGATTCTGTGCTTGATTTGGGGAATATTCCAGCAGAACCCCCAAATTCTGTAGCACACTGAAGAAAAACTACATAGTTTGACATCTGTACATCCTTAGAAATTCATTATTCATTCCAAGGATAATAAGTACAATTTTTACAAATGTGTTAATTGTGGATTTTGACTCCATATTCATTCACTTATTATGTAAATTAAAATATTTCTACATTTTATTGAAAAAAAAATCTGACTTTAAGAAAATATAACCTATGATCAAGAGTTTGGTGTTTTCATTATTACATACAGCTACAGAATAGATGAGGCTTTATCAGACTTCATTTTATCTGATTGATGAGTTCCTAAAATGCATTCCTAAAACATGTACAACACAAGAAAAAATTTTAAGTGCTTAGTGTAGGTATTTTATTAGTAAATCTCCAAAATTCACAGAAATTCTTTCCATGCACAAGAATGATTACACTAAAGCAGAAATTAACCTGTTTGTTATACCTATCTCTCTTCTACTGTATGCTATTCTGAAAGCCCAAAAGAACTAAAACCAATAATTTTAAAGATCTAAAAGATGTCTAAAAGCTACATTTATGCCATTCTACAATGGACAACCTTAGTAAAAGGTTCATTCTACAATGAACAAACCTTAGCAAAGAAAAAAAAAAAGATAATCCTTGGTGAAGATGACACTAGGCTTGAAGATAAATAAAAGAAAAAAGGCAGGCATAAAGATCAAATTTTATTTAAGCCATGTATATAGAAAGTTTCACCTTAAAGGTTTAAAAATATAGCTTTAAAAAAAAAACCCTAGAAATTTCCATGCTTACCACTGTAATGGTAGACGTTTGAGGTATTCTGGTCCAGAACTGCAGACAGAGCAAATAAATGTATAAAACCTAAGAAAAGGGAGAAAGTTTTATATTAAGCAATTAAGAATAAATTTAGCAATTGTCACCCATATTGAACAAGTGAGTAACCTACAGTTGATGTAAGGATTAATATTCAAATCCAAATGTACTATGAATTATGAAACTATGATTTAAGGAATTTCTTTTCTAATAACAAATGAAATTATTTATACCTGAAGCAAAGGGACATTTTTAACCATCAGAGACCTTCAAAGTTCACAGAGAAGATTTGTATGCCCCCAGGAATTGTCATGGCTGCCACTACACACATTACTGCAATGTTCAAAATAATTGGTGATAAGCCCAAAAAAAGACAAGCAGAACAAAAGTCAGAAAGAAAATTAAGTAGCATAAGCCTAGATAGAAACCCAGGAGTTTTGATACCAAATTGAGTTATCTATCTTTAATGTTTGTTTCTGGAGCTCACTCAGCTATTCCACATTTCCCTAATATAGGAAGCACACTGAGACTGCTTTTAGAAATTCTTTATATCTAAGGTGTAAGCGTGTCTGTAAGAAGGACCTATAATCTTTTCTTATTCTCTGTCATAGGATCCCTGTGAGGTTCTTTAAAAGTACCAGTAAGAATAGTTTAGAGCACTGTGGGGCAGTTATGAACAAATGTAATCACTGAAAATACTTAAAAAGCTTCCTGAAATACCAAGAAGCACAAAAAATTAGTGTGAAGTATATTATTCCATATTTTCCTTCTGAAGTGACTTCTTTCCAAATCACTGTTAAAACTATTTTTAGAAATCTAAAACTGCAAACATAACCACAATTAAAAAGGCACAAAAATCAGTCAGTAAAAGTCAGGTGCCCTTCTCACCTGTCTCCAAATAGCATTGGCTTTTGAAGGCATTGCACACAAGCCTCATGAAACCACTGCTTACATTTGCAGCACTGTAGCATCTTTAAATACCAGCTATAAGAAAAAAGTTAAGATTAAAATTACTATTTGGTGAAGTCAAGGTTCACTTTTTTAAAACAACAAAATAGCATAATCTAGAATACTGCTTGGATTATAAAGTATCACATTTCTGTTACACTGTGTTAATCTTTTTTTCCAAAAATGTTTGTAATACTGACCATGACAACCTTCTTCTCTATTTTACTCATGGGAACCTATAAAGTCTTAAAAGGTTCTTCTAATTCTAGTTAACAATGCCCGGTTTCACATCAATTCTCTAAAGCCTAGGCAAGGTCAGACTCAGAGGTACTGCTGTTTGCCTTAAATACCAAATAGCTTTAGGCATCTTTCAGATTATGAATATTCCATTTATGTATCCACTGTGATTTATTATTTTTGTCCATTAAAATTAAAAGAAGTACAGCAATTGTTTTTACAGGGGAAAGATAGGAGTCTCACTCTGTCTCCCCAACCAGAGTACAGTGGCGTTATTGTAGCTCATGTGCAATGTCAAATTCCTGAGCTCAAGCAATTCTGCTTCAGCCTCCTCAGCCAGAACTATAAGCACACACCACCACCCCCAGCTAATTATTATATTCTTTGTAGAGATGGGGTCTCATTCTTGCTTAGGCTAGTCTTGAACACTTGAACTCAAGCAAACTTCCCACCTCAGTCTTACAAATTGATATGATTATATAGGCATTAACCACTACACCTGGCCTTAATACATTTGGTTAAAATAATATCTCACCTAAAACTCTACCAGGAATAAATGCTTTGTGACAAGTTTATGTTCCAATGTCCAAGTCTATATAACTGTTTCAAACACCTAAATATACTATAACTAAATCATCTAAGAAGGATATCCTCTTTTTTCAGTTAGTTTATGGCCTTTGCTTTTACGAGACAGGGTTTTGCTGTGTTGTCCAGACTGGACTCAAAGTCCTGGGGTCAAGGGATCCTTTGGCCTCAGTCCCAAGACACTCAGACTACAGACATATGCCATCACACCAGACTAGTACATGGTTTTGATATGTTAATGTCTTTATTTCAAAATCATAGTTTGGGACTCTTTGCCTACTTACCCTGGCAATAGAGGCATGTTAGCTATCTATAGAGTACATATCTTGCTCTTAGTCTATAAACATTCTTTTCTCTTCCTCAATAAACTTTGTTCTACGCTCACCTTAAAAATCAATCACTCACTCATGGGCTGGGGGTGGTGGCTCATGCCTGTAATCTTAGCACTTTGGAAGACTAAAGTGGGAGGATCACTTGAGGCCAGAAGTTCAAGACCAGCCTGAGCAAGAGCAAATCCTTATCTCCACTAAAAATAAAAAAAAAATTAGCCAGGTGCAGTGGCACAGACCTGTAGTCCTAGCTACTGAAAAGCCTGAGGCAAGAGGACCACTTGTGCCTAGGAGATTGAGGTTGAGGTGAGCTATGAGCTACTGCACTCTAGCCTGGGTTAAAAAAAAAAAAAAAAGAAAAAGAAATCAAGAAAGAAAGTAATAAAAGACATTATTTCCGAGAAAAGCATACTTCGTTTTACTGCAATTTGCAGATATATTAAAACCTCCATAGCTCACCACCTCACTACGCTGACCACCTCCTTAAGCTGACCTAATTTTCACAGACCGGACATACACATGTACACATCAGTACAGTAGGCCTCGTTCCTTTATATAAACCTCTTCACATGTTGACCAGTTTGTTAAGTCTCTTGGGTGGTCAACTTAAAACAAGTTCTACTGTACCGTGATTTTTATAAATTGAGATTTGTGGCAACCCTGAACTAAGCGCATCAAACAGCATCATTTTGTCAACAGCATGTGCTCACCTTCTCCTTGTGCCACGTTGTGGTAATTCTTGCAATACTTCCACCTCTTCATTATTATTACTTCCATTATGGAGATCTGTGATCAGTGATCTTTGATGTTACTACTATAATTGTTTGAGACGCCATCAACCACATCCACGTAAAGAGGCTAATTTAATAAATATTGTACGACTTCTGACTGCTCCACTAAAAATCAGCCATTCCCCTATCACCCTTCCCCTCCTTGGACTTTCCTATTCCCTGAGATACAATGTAGAAATTAGGCCAATTAATAACCCTACAATGGACTTGGAGTGTTCAAGTAAAAGGAAGAGTTCCATGCCTCTCAATTTAAATCAAAAGCTAAAAAAACAATTAAGCTTAGTGAGAAAGACAAGCAAAAGCTGAGACAGGCTGAAAGCTAGCCTTTTGCACTAAACAACCAACCAAGTTGAAAATGCAAAGGAAAAATTCTGAAAGGAAATTAAAAGTGCTACTCCAGTGAACTCATGATAAAAAAACAAAATAGCATTACTGCTGATATGGAGAATAAGTTTGAGTGGTCTGGATAGAAAATCAAACCAGCCACGACATTCCCTTAAGCCAAAGGCTAATCCAGAATCCAGAACAAAGACCTAACTCTCTCCAATTCTATGAAGGCTGAGAGTAAGTAAAAAAAGCTGGAGAAGAAAAGTTAGAAGCTAGCAGAAGTTAGTTTATGAGGTTTAAAGAAAAAAGCCATCTCCATGGCATAAAAGGTAAAACCTCAAGTGCTGATGTAGAAGCTGCAGTAAGTTATACAGAAGATTTAGCTAAGGTAATTGATGCAGATGGCTAAACAAAAAGATTGTCTAATGTAAACCAAGCAGCCTTCTACTGAAGCAGATGCAGTCTAGGACTTTCATGGCTAGAAAGGTAAAATCAATGCCTAGCTTCTAAGGAGAGCCTGCATTGGTCCTCACTTGTTAGGGGCTAATGCAGCGGGTGTTTAAGTTGAAACAAATGGTTTCACCCTTCCAAAAATTCTACAATCCTTAATCATGATACATGTACTCTGACTGTGCCACATCAATTGAACAACAAAATCTACATTGCTGCTCATCTGCTTACAACATAGCTGACTAAATATTTTAAGTCCACTTTAAGACCTACCATTCAGAAAAAGAAGATTCCTTACAAAACATTACTGCTGACAGACAATGCACTTAAGTCATCCAGGAGTTCTGATGGAGATGTACAAGGAGATTTATGCTTTCATGCCTGTTAATATAATATACATTCTGCAGATCTGGGAGTAATTTTGACTTTCAGGTCTTCTTATTTAAGTAATAGGTTTTGTAAGACCTATTTGCTGCTATAAATAATGATTCCTCTGAAGGATCTGGACACAGTCAGTTAACAACTTTCTGGAAAAGATTCACTGTTCTGGATGCTATTAAGAACATTTATTGGCTCGGCGCCTGTGCCTCAACGGGCTAAGGCGCCAGCCACGTACACCTGAGCTGGCGGGTTCGAATCCAGCCCAGGCTCGCCAAACAACAATGATGGCTGCAACCAAAAAATGGCCAGGCGTTGTGGCAGGCGCCTGTAGTCCCAGCTACTTGGGAGGCAGAGGCAAGAGACTCGCTTGAGCCCAGGAATTGGAGGTTGCTGTGAGCTGTGGCACTCCATCCAGGGTGACAGCTTGAGGCTCTGTCTCAAAA
>CAUYON010059272.1:0-28829 GCA_963573935.1 Arctocebus calabarensis | reverse complement strand
CTGAAATATTTTCATTTGCCTGTTCGACATAACGTTCATGAAATTTTCTCGTTTACTGTGTGAAAACATTTGTGTTCTGCATTTAGTAGGTTTCTCCTGACCCTTCAAAGATGCACCTCAAGTGTGATCCCACCCTTTATTCTCTCTCCCCACACCCTCTCCCTCCCTTCCCTCCCTCTCCCTTTCCCTGTCTTCTTGTGCAATAGTTGGGTTGTAGCCTTCACATGAAAGATATAAATTTGCTTCATATTAGGACTGTATACATTGGATACTTTTTCTTCCATTCTTGAGATACTTTGCTAAGGAGAATGTGTTCCTGCTCCATCCATATCCATGTAAATATGAAGGAGGAAAAGTTACCATCTTTACTTAAGGCTGCATAATATTCCATGGTATACATGTACCACTGTTTATTAATCCATTCGTGTATCGATGGGGACTTGGGCTTCTTCCATGACTTAGCAATTATGAATTGGGCTGCAATAAACAATCTGGTGCAGATATCTTTGTTGTAATGTGATTTTTGGTCTTCTGGGTATATACCAAGTAAAGGAATTATAGGGTCAAATGACAAGTCTATTTTTAGATCTCTGAGTATTCTCCAAACATCTTTGCAAAAGAGATGTATTAGTTTTCAGTTCCACCAGCAATGTAGAAATGTTCCCTTTTCTCCACATCCACGCCAACATCTCTGGTTTTGGGATTTCGTTATGTGGGCTAATCTTACTGGAGTTAATGATATCTCAAGGTAGTTTTGATTTGCATTTCTCTGATGATTAAGGATATTGAGCATTTTTTCATGTGTCTGTAGGCCATGAGCCTGTCTTCTTTAGAGAAGTTTCTCTTCAGAGCTTTTGCCCATCTTGAGATGGGATTGCTTTTTCTTTTCTTGCTAATACATTGGAGTTCTCTGTGTATTCTGGTTATTAAACCTTTGTCGGAGGCATAACCTGCAAATATTCTCTCCCATTCTGAGGGCTGTCTGCTTGCTATACTTACTGTGTTCTTGGACATGCAGAAGCTTTTTAGTTTCATCAGATCCCAGTAGTGTATTTTTGATACTGCTTCCATTGGCTTGGGGGTCCTCCTCATAAAGAATTCGCCCAGGCCAAGTCTTTCAAGAGTGTTCCCTTCACTTTCTTCTAGTATTTTTATAGTTTCATGTCTTAAGTATAAATCTTTAATCCACTGTGAGTCTATCTTCGTTAATGGTGAAAGGTGTGGGTTCAATTTCAGTCTTCTACAGGTTGCCAGCCAGATTTCCCAGCACCATTTGTTAAATAGGGAGTCTTTTCCCCACTGAATGTTTTTAATTCGCTTGTCAAAGATCAAATAGTGGTAAGTAGTTGGGTTCATCTCTTGGTTCTCTATTCTGTTCCAAACATCTATCTCTCTGTTTTTGTGCCAGAACCATGCTGTTTTGATCACTATCAACTTATAGTACAGTCTCAGGTCTGATAGTGTGAGCCCTCCTGCTTTGTTTTTATTTCTAAGTAATATCTTGGCTATTCAAGGTTTTTTTCTGATTCCATATAAAACAAAGTATTATTTTTTCAAGGTCTTTAAAATATGACAATGGAGTTTTAATAGGAATTGCTGGCTCCAACCAGCACCCCTTCTGGTTGCCAAACTCACGTTCAATGAAATTTTCATCAATTAGGTTATGCGAGTTGCAAACTGCTGTCCTCCCTGTGAGAGGGACTGGCTGCGGCATCTCCGCTGGGCAGGGGAAAAGTCTATAGCAGAGTCCACGGTTTTGAGCTACACCTCCAATACAGCAATCCACCAATTCACTGCACTTCTCCAGCTGTCCATCCACACCAATTATTCACATGGGGAAAGATCCAGAGCTCCCTCCCTCTCCCCTGATGTTCTGAGTGGGATGGGCTATTGTGACTGTCTCCACCTCCATCTTGCTCCGCCTCCTGGAGACAATGCCTTTAAAAGGGTGATAAAGTTAATATGAACACCTTAAAAAGTTAAAATGTCTGTTGTTTAAGCCATACAATGACTAGTATTTTGATGTGGCAGTCGTATCAAACTAACATAGGTATTGAATATTTTTACCAGGTGAGTTCTAATCCATTCTAACTGATGTTCTTGTATCAAGTGGAACTTTAGACACGTGAGGAGCCAATAGGCACATTTTTACACTAGGAAAACGACCATGTGCCCACACAGTGAGAAGCCAGCCACCTGGCCAAAGGGAGATGTTTCCGAAGAAACTGAATCTACCCAATGCTTTGATCTTGAACTTCTAACCTCCATAAATGTGAGAAAATAAATTTCTGTTATTTAAGCCATACAACCTCTGATAATTTGCTATGGCAATCCTAGCAAAGTATTAATAATACAGGTACTATTTTTTTTAATCAAAAACAGATAACCTGATATACTGATTTCAATTCTGAGATTTAGGCTGGACATGGTGGGTCGTGATATAATCCTAGCACTCTGGGAGGCTGAGGCAGGTAGAATGCTTGAGCTCAGGAGTTTGAGACCAGCCTGAGCAAAAGTGAGACCCTGTCTCTATTAAAAATAGAAAAAGTTAGCTGGACATAGTGACACATGCCTGTAGTCTCAGATACTTGGGAGACTGAGGCAGGAGGATGGCTTGTGCCCAAGAATTTGAGGTTTCCAGGAGCTGCAATTATACCACAGCACTCTACCCAGGGTGACAGAGTCTAACTCTGTCTCAAAAATTAATTAATTAATTAGTTAATTCTGAGATTTATATCAGAATTTTCTAATATATTTTATTGTGCTTCTAATATAATAAAATATTGTATGGCAATTTTGTTTATTTCTTGCCATTTCCTTTGCTGTAGCATGATTGTTCAGACAAATAAAAAATTGAATTGATCGTCCATCACATATATGTGTAGTCTTTTTTTTATAGATTATACCTACATTCCCACTTGAGAATGAACAAAGTAACTCACACAATATAGCTTAGTTATACCAATAGTATTTATTAAATTATCTTCTTTCAGTTTGGTTTTATGATGTATTAAATAATGAAGAGTACCATAACTTTCAGTAAATACTTAAATGCTTTAAGTTTCAAATACCTAAAGATGTGTTGAATTAAATTATATACAATGAGTTATCATTTGGTTATTTTGTGCTGCTAGAAATTCTTAGAAAGGTAACTATGAAAACAAATCTATGTGACAAATGCTGAGTGAGGCTAATTGAAAGAAATTTCCTAAGTGTTCTGCGAGTGAAATGAACTTGAAATAGCATGCACTTGGTTTCTACAATTTATAAGGATGCCCAGACATACATGTATATGGAAAGGACCAGAAAGGCAGAAATGATCAGAACCAAAGTTTCAGGATGATTGGTCAACAAGTGCTGCAGGAGATCAAGGAGAACTATAACCCAATCTATGAAGCAGTGAATATGTGCCAAGAGACACATTCTACTACGCTGTGACAGATTTTAGTTAAGCCGTCACACTGAGCTGACCTGATTTACAAAGCAGGGGGAAAGAAATATCTCTGCTCTTTATCAGATTACCTGGATTTGGTCACCATTGTGCATAGCTGATGATTAATTAGTTTGCTATTCCCCAGACAATAAATACATAAATAAATAAATGCACTCGATATTAAACAGGATCGGTATATTTTTATTACATCTTTAGTTCTTCCCATTCCTAGTTTTTGTTCTAATAAAGGAGAAGATAAAGGAGAGATGCTGATTCTTCAAAGAATGAAAAACAATTTTCCTATGATACTAATTAAAGAACTATGAGAAAACAGAGAATTTTCTAGGTCCTTTTGTTAAATCTGGTAATGATAAGAAACTTAAGATAGCCTTTCCATTATAACTCTGATAGCCTTTTTTTTAGGTAGGAAAGAGTGAAGAACTGGACTCTCTGATGGCACCCAGGTACAAAAGGGTGATGGCTTTAGATCTAAGAATAGGAAAAAGTCATAAGATCCCAAGGCACTTGCCTGGGGGTTAATTAATCAGTATTAGTATTCATCTTAAGATCTATATTTTTACTTGCTACCAATTGGCTGAGCAGATGGCTAGGACCTGAAATCTGGCACATCTTAAAAAATAATCAGATCTCATCAAGTCAATTCATTTTGGAAACTACATTAGAAATTCAGTGCTGACTTAAGGAGAAACAGTTTCCTAATAATGTTTGCTCTGGGAACAAGATTCCTGCTGAGAACAATTCTTCTCTTGTTAATCACCTCCTCCCCAAACCCCTACACAAACACATTGGACGATGAAAACAAAGAGAAGGAGAAAAACATTTTCCCCTAAATGAAAAATTTTAACATGTTAGCATAGTCTCTGGGTAGGAGAAGCCACCAAAAGCAGATTCCTCCCACTTTGGCTCACTTCTATGACTGAAAACAATCTTGTCTCCCTTTAATAAAACCCATACACATACACACAGAAGGAAAAAGAAATCCCAAAGCAGTGGAAAAGAATAACAGAGAAACATACGGTATGTTCTATAAAGAAACCCAATAGTCACTCTCCTGCCAGTAAACCTGAGATGATTAATTGCCAGCTTCACAGACGATAAAAAGTTTTAAAACAAAATAGAAAATAACCTGAGAAAAAATTAAAAAAATTAAACAATTTAGCTCTCTTCAAAATTATTTAATAATAAATTAAGAAAAAATAGTATCAAGTTATAGCTAATAATGCTGTTTTGGTAGCAGACACGGATATGGTCATAAGATTACTAGGACCCATTCCTCTGCCTCTTGCTCATTCTGTCTTCCCTGAGGGAAGCTCTAAGCAATAGCTCTGAAAACTCAGCCTCCAGAGTGAGCAACTGTTCTAACCCTGGAACTGTCAATAAATGATTGGATATACCTAGGTCAAAGACCAATAAGAAGTTGGTCCTAGCTTGGCGCTTGTGGCACAGTGGTTACGGCATCAGCCACATACACTTAGGGTGGCAGGTTCGAACCCAGTCTGGGCTAAACAACAATGACAACTGCAACCAAAAAAAAAAAAAAAATAAGAAAAGAAAAATAGCTGGGTGCAGTGGTGGGCGCCTGTAGTCCCAGCTACTTGGGAGGCTGAGGCAAGAGACTCCCTTGAGCCCAGGAGTTGGAGGTTGCTGTGATGCCACAGCACTCTACCAAGGGTGCGTTAGTGACTCTGTCTCCACATTAAAAAAAAAAAGAGAGAGAAGTTGGTCCTGCCCTTGTAAGACAATCAGACAATACAGAAGCCTGTGGGAAGAAAGGAAAGAAGGAAGAGGATAGCTTCTCAGCCCTTCTTATTAGCTAACAGCCCCACTTGCCAACTGTTGTGGCCAGGAGTTGTAAACTTAAATGACTATAGAAACAGGTGATATAAATAAGTAAAGGTAGTAAACACATCTATAAGAGAGACTCTACCTAACAAATTCAAATATTGTGCCCTGGTTGTTTGTACTCTCACATTACCCTGAAATAAAAAATAATTAAGTAAAGCAAGTAGTGTGGACGTGGTGAAATGGCAAGGATACATCCAGTCTAAAGTGTCCAGTCGCTTGATTCCAACCAATTGTCACTGCATGAGAAATGTAGGCCTTGTACACTCCCAGTTTTCATTTTTTAAAGAGAAAACAAGACGGGAGTGGTGGCTCACAGCTACCTAGCATTCTGGGAAGCTGCGGCAGGTATGCTGGAGCTCACGAGTTTGAGACCAGCCTGAGCCAAAAAGCAAGACCCTGTCTCTACTAAAAAGAGAGAAAACTGAGGCAAGAAGATTGCTTAAGCCTAAGAGCTGGAAGTTGCTATGAGCTACAACTCCACAGCACTCTACACAGGGCAATAGCTTGAGACTCTGTCTCAAAAAAAAGAACTCCAGATTTCTTTGGGTGACATTTCTCCATTTTCCAACACCATGTAGATGAAAGAAAACTTATCTGAAAGCATGATTCAGATTAAAGTCTGTCACTCTGCAACCCTACATAAGATAGGAAACAGAGAGGTCTTAAAAATTCATCCATGTCACACTAAAAGGGAATGTCACATAAAAAGGAAAATAAATGTCTTCCAGATCCAAGAACACAGCAACATGACTAACCCAAATGGTAATAATAAAAGTAAAGAAAGACCACGCACAGAAGTGAATAGGTAAGGACAAAAGAAGGTTTAAGAAAGAAAAAATGTGGTTTATTTAGTACCCTACAAGGTTGGGATAGGGATAAAGGCTTGAAATACGGGACACAGCCTACTCACAAGAAAGTCATGGTTAGCAGTAAAGAATAATTCCAGTGGGCTCTCCCAGTTAAGAGCCCTAACAAATTCAATCATTTTTACCTAACAAAGACAAATACTGTGACCTGGTTGTTTGTACCCTCACATTAACCTGAAATAAAAAATAAATAAGTACCTCTCTTGCCCTGATTCCTTGCTTACTAATCAATTTAGGATTAAAAACTCAGTCTTCCAGGTATGATGAAACCAGAAGTCAAAAGGAAAATAGGACATAAGCTTTAGCCTTACTGGAAAGAAACATATCTCCATTCTGAAAAAACAAATTGCAACTAATTTCTAAGTTTCATATGACTAATTAGTGCAAGTCTGTCACAGTCGATCTATAGGTATGATACAAAGTACAGCTGATAGCCCTAAAAGGCTGAAGTGGACCACTGGAAGTTAAAGACACAAGTGTTAATGTCTGTTACCTAATGGTACAGTCAGTTGTAGCCAGCAACTTTAAAGGACTGTCCCATCGCCATCAACTTTGGTTATTGTTTTCAAGCCTCAAGACTAGGTCCTTGAAACGCAGTAATGAAAATAGCAGGAGCAGTAGTAGCAACAAAAACTAAACGTACAGGTCTTTGATAGGATAGGACTAATACTTACATTAACAAAATCTCCACCCTGAATCATGAAATCCTTTATAACCCTGAAATAGACAGCAAAGAATCCTGAGAGAAGATTCATTCTAAGGTTTAGAAAAACAATTGACTTTGTCATTGTAGTAACAAATTAACAGTGATTGCAAAATACACTGTTTATTAAAGTAATTATAAAATGATTATCCTTTCCTGGAATCATCAGGCTGAGAGGATTATTAAAATCCTGAGTTGCAGGCCTATAAAAGAGTTTCAATTGTAAATAATGGTATTTTATAGTTAATCTCAGTGTGTGATCTGGTAGCTGAACAGAAACATAAACAAGGGGCTAAAACCTTGTAGGATGAATTAACAAAATATTCACCAAAGAAGGCGGCATGTTAAGGACTTGGTGTATATTTTGTGTTAAAGAACTACAGAGCAAAGGCTGGGCATGGTGGGTCAAGCCTGTAATCGTAGCACTCTGAGAGGCTGAGGTGGGTGGACTGCCTGAGCTCACAGTTTCATGACTAGCCTGAGCCAGAGTGAGACTCCATCTCTAAAAATAGCCAGGTATTATGGGCAGCCAGCCGCTTGTAGTCCCAAGTAGTTGGGAGCCCAAGAGTTTGAGGTTGTTGTGAGTTAGGACACCATTGCATTCTACCAGAGACAACTAAGTGAGACTCTGTCTCAAAACAAAAAAAACAAAAAACTACAGAGAATATATGTGCCATGGTGTCACAGCTCATAGCAACCTCAAACTCTTGGGTTTAAGCATTTCTCTTGCCTCAGCTTCCCAAGTAGCTGAGACTATAGGTGCCTGACATACTGCCTGGCTATTTTTTGTTATTGTTGTAGTTGTCCTTTTTGTTTTAGCAGGCTGGGGCCAGGTTTGAACCCGCCAGCCCTGATGTATGTGGCTGGTGCCCTAACCACTGAGTTACCGACACCAAGCCTCTAGAGAGGATTTTTAACCTTCTTTAGCCTGATTCCTCTTCTGTATAATGCAGACGGTAACATATACCACCTCATAGGAGTGTTACTAAGAATGAGACACCATAGCTTAAAGGTCTTGATATATTTATGTGCTAACATTGTTATTGACCATGTAACCATGTGAGGCAATAATAAAAAAAAAGTGCATAAATACTAAAGAAAATTAAGGCAAATAAAGCTTTAAATATATACAAAAAAGACCAGTGGCTTATCTTGGCTGTAAGATAAATAATTTTGGTTTTTGTTGTTTGTTTTGATTTAGAGCGTAGTCTCTAACTTATGCATTTATATTTGTTACATATATGTATGTATGTGTTCATATATATTAATTTTTTTGAAAATACTATATGTTAGGCATTATTCTAGGACTGAGGTTAAACAAAGTGAACAAAATGACCTAAAGTTGCAGCATTTGTAGTGTTTACTTTCAATTGTAATAAGAGATATTAAACACTAACGCTAAATGAAAAATACTCCATTATAAGGTGACCAGTGACTCGGAGAAAATACAGCAATGATGACTAATAAGGAGTGCCGGAGTAGGGTGGTTCTGACTTTATATAGGATGGTCAGGGAGGTTTTGTTGAAAAGATGACTTTGAAACTAGGTTCCAGGAGACAGCTACATGGAGAAGAAAAAATAGTAGTTGAGAGAACTAATTAGCTTGGGCCTGGCAGTTCTTAAGTCACAACATATACTCCACAACATATAGCATAAGGGGGGAGTCGCAGGAGATAAAGGAAAAGAGATAAACCAGATGATTCAGTGCTATGTAGATAATAGTAGGTGACATGGAAGATTTTGGAGAGTTTTGAGCAGAGAAATGACATTCTCTGAGTTACATACTACATGAGGGTACTTCAGACTTCTTCCTATGAGAATAAATTAACATGCACTAAAGTTGATGCATGAAGCCTATTGGAACAATCTAGACTTCAGATATAAATTGTGGAATCATACGAAATGTGGGTATTAATAACACCTGACAATTCTAAGGTGGTCAACCAGGTACTACTTACATTTACTTTTTAGGTCATAATCAACATTCTATTACATGTATTTAATTTTTTTTTTTTTTGAGACACAGTCTCACTTTGTGACTCTTGGTAGAGTGCTATGGCATCATAGCTCACAGCAACCTCAAACTCTTGGGCTCGTGCAATCTTCTTGCCTCAGTTTTACATTTTTTAATAGAGATGGGGTCTTACTCTTGCCCAGGCTGGTCTCAAACTCATGAGCTCAAGTAATCCACCTGCCTTGACCTCCCAGAGTACAAGGATTATAAGTGTGAGCCAATGTGTTTGGCCATTTTGCAATTATTAATATGTATTTTTGTTGCTTTTAAGTGTAAATAAAAAGTTGAAAAGACCTAAAAATTATCTCTTCTTGGGCATAGGCATGATTACCTTACATTTCTAGAAGTATAGAGCCTGGTGCTCCATCTGAGACCTACTTCTCTGGATACACACTGAACTTTGAACAGTGCTGTTCTGATCCATATTAAATGTACACAAAAAGACATATACAGTATATTCATATAAACATAAAAGAGGTAACATTTCCATCTTTTTTAAGGCTGCATAATATTCCATAGTATACGTATACCACATTTTTTTGTTGTTGTTGGGGATTCATTGAGGGTATAAGAAACCATGTTACACTGGTTGCATTTGTTAGGAAAAGATCCTCTTACAATCGTGTTTTGCCCCCAAAAGCTGTGGCACACACCAAGACCCCAAGACCCCACCCCCCTTATTCCTTCCCTCTCTCTGCTCTTCCTTTCCCCACCCCTTCCTCATTCTTCTTCACTCTGCTCTCCCCTTCCTTCTCTCAGTCCTTATCTGGTCAGAATTTTCATTTATACTCCACTTTACTAACCTTAGGAAATTAAATGCCTGTGATTTTGATTATCATACCTTTGAATAATTGGTTTGGTACTGAAATTATGTTATGGAGAATATAACTAAAGAGGCATGAGAAAAATACAAATTATTTACTAATTATTTCGCTATAATTATGGATTTGTATAGTTGACCTAAAAAACTTACAGTTAATGGTAATATTTTTATATATTTTCTGCATTTGACTTTTCAAAATTACTTTCTGTACTTTGCCATGTTTTGAAATGCAGAGAACACAAACAAGGGGTTTATCTTTGGATTATCAGATGAGAACAATTTGTGGAACAAAGAAAATAGAAACGTTTGAAAATTAGCTCCATTCTTGATTAAGCATTTTAATAATCTTTTCAGTGTTCATGGTGATTAAGGCACTGTTATATATTTCTTTGACTTATTCAGCTCTGATCAATGCATCTATTTCTAGTAAATTACACTGTAGAATATGGCGATCCACAGAATACACACAGATACCAAACTGGCAGTTCAAGCTGCCCAATTCTCAGGAGAACGGTAGTTTAAAAAAGGGGAAAAATATATATATATGTATATATAATATAGAATTTGTAGAACATTATGCGTTCATAAAAACTATGGACGATAAAGACTTGAACCTAGAGTAATGATTCATAGGAAAGTGTGTTTGCAGTAAGTCTCAAGTGGAAAAGTAAAGAAAGGACGAAGAGCAAAACACGTGTTTTCAGTGCTTAAGGTAATAACATAATAATCCTAAGACAAGAAATTGCATATATCTCGTATTTTTTCCGTAGACCCTTGTATAAAGCATATACACATGGAATATTATCATAAAAGATGAACTTTATTTTAAAAATCAAACAGAAAAGAGAGGAAATTGTATTAACTTGAAAATGTAAAGGAATATGGAGTTATGAGAAACAGAAGTGAGAGTGCAAGTAAATGAAGAAAGAAATGAAAAGATATAATAGTGTAATGATTCATTACACACCTCTCCTAGGTGCTATTAGTAGGGAGACTTATTCTCTGTTAAGAAAACTGTATGCTGTATACTTAGTTCTCTTGCACACTGAAGCTTAAACAAAAGCTGTTTTGTTTTCTTACACTATAAAGAAGATCTCAAGATTTAATTAACACATTGTTACACTTAGTTATTTTTTCTCATCCTCCAGCCCACTCATAATTTGAGTTCTAAAATATAGATGGGAATGACTCAATTCACTTTCCTGCCCCATAACAAAGATGGACAGTATTTTTGATGGTAATGAAGGAGCTTTACCTGGCCTCAGAGAAGTCAGTGTTTTGCTTCCCATTATTTACAGTACACAACATACCAATTTTGGTATCTGTCGTTCAAGTAATAGACAAATACCTCAAATAAACAAAGTGAAAGTTTAATAGATATTTGTATCTTCATCGTTTATTCAACTAATATAATCAGCATTTTCCTCTCTACGGGGTAGAGTGAGAATGACCGCATCCACCTTGATATTTCCACAGGTCACATGAAGCTGGACTCCACTGTCTGTGGTCTTGTATTAGTTTTAGTGAAGAGTCTGATTGACTCTATATGAGTTATATGCTCGCTGCTAGAGCCATTGACTTAGCTAAAGGAATGAATCTCCACATTCAAACAGGACCAGTTCCTTGACCAAATCACCATTCCTTTGCAATGAAGTGGGGGAAAGTGGATGATGGCCATTATGGTTGGTAAGCCCCAGCAGCATGTGGGTATGGGGCTGGGCATAGTGTGTCTATGAGGATGCTGAGCAGAGAAAAGCAGAAGAAGGATTGTGCAGTCTCCCAACTACTATCCTACACATGTGCAAATCATAAAGCACAAATCAAAACTCAAATCTATCATTTAAACAAAAGGCATACAAAATAATTTAAAATGTGACCGAAATAAACCATGTGAGAAATATGAGGAAAGTGAAATGGATTCAAAGAGAGAAATCACAGATATTTTCATAATTGAATCTGGAAGAACAGGTACGATTTCAGCAGACAGATGGAAAAGGCAAATTTATTTCAGCCACACATCATGACACAGAAGAAGAATGGGGTCAATCTTACGTGACATATTCACAAAAATGTTTAATGAAAAATAGGTTTCATTCATGAGAAAGAATATTGGGTTTGACTTTTAAATAAATAAATATGCATAGTGTAAAAGATACACACAACAGAATTCAAATTATGTATAAAGTACTCCTATGTTTTAAATGTGTCTAGATACATGAATAGACATGCAATATGGACTTGTGTATTGTGAGTTAGTGTACACACACACACACACACACTTCCTAGCTGTGTCTACTGAGAAGGCCAGGGCAATAGTATTCAAGAAATAGGAAGCACACCTACCACCCAGATCTTGGTTTCTCAACAATATCCACAGTAAAAGTGAGTAAGGGCCTCTTGGAGAAGTGGTTGATTTCAGAACTAGGGCAGAGGTGACACAAGACGAACCTGGAACTTTATCTTGTGGTGCCAGAAAATAAGGAAACACAAAAAAAGACAAAAGGATGGAGGGCTTATTAAAAGAACACACAAGCCCCCCAACAGTGCAAAGATAGAACAAGATGAGAAGTGTAAAAATACCTATTACTTTAACTTAGAAAATTATATAAATATTCATGACTTTATACTAATCATATAAACAAATCACGGAATTAATGAATAAAAAATAAGCAAACCAACCAAGAAGGGAGAAGAGGCAGCACTTTGTCAGAGCAGAATCCAGTTACTAGACAGTAAGTAGAAGGCGTTATTAGCAAACACCAGCGATGAATGGTCCAGGGGAGGCGCACCAGTAAGTGGTAAAGCTAATGGGTGAAGTTTACAGAGAACCAGGACTGTCATGGTTTCAAAATATCTCCCCCAAGATACTTAGCAATGACATAAGTAAAGATGGTTCATTTGTGGTAGGGAAATCTGGTAGGTGTACACTTAACCAAATCACCTGGGAGAAGATGTTGTGTATCACTGCTTCCTCCATATCAAGCACTAAGGACATCATTGCTACAATATCTCTGTCAACATGTCACAGTTTATTCCAACTCTGAGAACACACTAGACAGACCCACCCCAAGAGACGGGCCACACGAGGAGGAATTTCAAGTGTTGGGATTGCGAAAAGCAGGCACAGAAGGACGGATGTGCCACGATCTCACTCGTGTGGAGTCTCAGAAGGTCCATTTTACAGGCGTGGAGAGCAGAATGGTGGCTTCCAATACAGGGGAAAGGAAGTGGAGGGTGAGGACAGGTTTTGTCTGGCGCCATTTTACAGTTACATTAAAGGAGGAAGTTCTGGGGCCCTGTCACACATTAGGGTGACTCTTGTCAGCACTACTGCATCTCATATTTCAAATCAGCTAGAAGAGAGGATTGTTCTCACTGCAAAGACACTATAAAAGTTTGAGGAGAGGAATCTGCTAATCGGCCTGAGTGGATCGTTGTACAATGTACACGTGTCAAAACACATTGCACCACAAAAATATATACAAGTATGATTTGTCAATTAAAAACTGTTGTGTTTGAGTTTGTGCACATCAAAACTGCTGTTGGTGTTGGATCCTGATGAAGGGTGTTCGGGTCTTGGACGGCTCTGTGCCATTCTTCTAGTAGTGACTTGTCATTCTGGGGTGAACATACGTTCTTGGTTCTTGCAGAAATGGCTTTGTTTCCTCAAGAGAAGGTTTTTGAAAGCTTGGAGGTTTTCTCTCTTCATATATACTCATTTCCTCCTTGACCACCTCTGCTACCTTATAAGGCAACAGGACAGGCCTCTCCAGAAGCCCGCACCATGCCTTTGAACTTCTCTCCTAGCTTGCAGAACAACAATCTCAGTAACACTCTTTCTTATCAATTGCCCAACCTTAGGTATTCTGTTATAGCAACACAAAACATACCATAATAAAACTTCCTTTAAAAAGTGTCATGAATGGATTAATAAATTGTGGTACATATATACCATGGAATATTACACAGCCTTAAAGAAAGATGGAGACTTTACCTCTTTCATATTTACATGGATGGAGCCGGAACATATTCTTCTTAGCAAAGTATCTCCAGAATGGAAGAAAAAGTATCCGATGTACTCAGCCCTACTATGAAGTTAATTTATAGTTGTTGTATGAATAATATAACCCAACTATAACACAAGAATATAGGGAAAGGGGCAAGGGTAGGGAGGGGAGAAGGAAGGTTGGGGCAGAGGGAGGGTAATTGGTGGGGCCACACCTACGGTGCATCTTAGAAGGGTACAGGCGAACCTTGATAAATGCAGAATACAAATGTATTCGTATAATAGCAGAGAAATTGCCAGGAAGGCTATGTTAATCAGTTTGATGAAAATAGTTAAGATTGTATATGAAACCAGGACATTGTACCCCTTGATTGCACTATTGTACACAGCTATGATTTAATGGTAAAGATAATAAAAAAAATAAAAGAGATAAAAACAGCTGCATCTAGTGAGTAAGTGGGGATGGGAATATGAGAGACAGATAGTAATTTTACATAAGATTTTTAACTTAATCAAATCTCATGTATTTATTTTGTTGCTGCTATAATTGCTTTGGGGTCTTAGTCATAAATTATTGCCTAGACCAATGTCTAGAATACTTTCCCCTACATTTTCTTCTAGAATTCTTACGTTTTCATGCTTTATATTTTTATCCACCTTTATTAATTACAGTGGGTGTTGAGAGATAGGGGTCCTATTCCAATATTCTGCACGTGGCTGTCCTATTTCCCAGCACCATGTAATTAATAGGGCTAATTCCCTGTGTTTGTCATTTGATTTGTCAAAGACCAGCTGACCTTGACTGCAGCAAGCGTGGGTCATCTGCCTGCATCAGGAACTGTCAGCTTCCCTTCAGCTTCCTTAGTTAGAGGTGGGGCTCCATCTCCCTCCATGTTGGACATGATGCAGGGTGAGGGATAGATTCCTCAAAGGAGGAAAGGTGTGGAGTTGCCAGAAAAGGGGCAAAGGTCCAGTGTGCTCAGTCCCCAAAATAGAAGGGTGCAGGCTTTTCCATGAAGGAAGTAATTTTTTAAATAGTGTCTCCAAAATAAGATATTTCTTAAAGATGCAGTGGTTTGTCCAGAGTCACAGAAGTAGACGTGAGTCTACATTGGCTCTGGGAGAACAACAGAGGAGTAGTGAACAGAAAAGGTGCTCTGTCTTGGCTAGGTGTGGTGGCTGATGCCCATAACCCCCCAGCTGTGGCAACCCAAGGTGGGAGGATTGCTTGAGACCAGGAGTTTGAGAGTAACCTGAATAATACAGCGAGATCTCATATTTAGAAAGAATTAAAAAATTAGCAAGGCATGGTAGCACACACCTGTATTCCCACCTACTCAGGGACTGAGGCAGAAGGATTGCTAGAGCCCACGAAATTGAGGTTACAGTGATTTTACGATGATGACACTGCACTCTAGCCCTGGCAACAGAGCAAAACTCTGTCTCAAAAAAAAAAAAAAATGGTTCTTGTGGAATCTCCTAGAATACCAAATGCTGAAGACTTCTATCTCAATCACCAAATCCCCAGCAGACTCTGGTTTCGGATCTGTTAAGGTCTATTCTTATAGTTGTAGACACTTAGTTGCTCTTTATTTCAATAAATATCTTCCGAATCCTCTCGTAAACATGCAATGTTCTAGCATCCCTCAGTGTGTAGGAGAAAACCTCATAGAAAATATGGGCACTACACACACTTGTTGATTGTTGATTTGGTTTTGGGTTTTGGATTTACCAGCTGAGGTGAGGTATTGATGGAAATGGCAGGAAAAAAATTCAAGGTCTTTGAAATCATCTTTCTGACTCATAATACTGGGCATAAGTGATCCTCCTGCCTCAGCCTCCTGAGATGCTGGAACTACACGTGCTGGCCACCAGGCCAGAGGAATGTTTTCACTTTTTGTTGAGACATTGTTTTACTTGTGCTTATCCTGGACCTCCTGAGTTCAAGGGATTGACCTACCAGAATGCTAGGATTTAATGCCAAAAACTCACTTAAAATGTGTCAATTTATGAGTGATAAGGATCTCAAAATTAAAAGAAAACCTATAGTAATACAATTTTAAATTTTAAATTTGTTTCTAGTAGAGTCTACTAGAACACCAAACATTGAACTTGTTTTCCACTGACTGTATCTCTAGAAGATCTTAGTTTTAGACCTGATTAAGGTCTATTCTTGTGATGGTAAACACTTAATTTCTCTTTCTTTTACTAAATATCTTCTGAATCCTCTCATAAACATGCAATGTGCTAGTCTTCCTTGGTACATAGGAGACACAGTCTTATAGGAAATATGGGCACTCCACACACTTGATTGAGTTTTGGGTTTCCCTTCTGAGGAGAGGTGCTCATGGAAATGGCAGTAGAGAAGGTTTTTGAAGTTATCTTTCTTACCGACAATCTTTCTTTTTACCTACTTGCATACCTTTTCATTTTCCTCTTGTCACTTTTCTCCTTACAATAATTCTGTGAGTTAGAGCTTGTTACCTGCATTTTACTTACATAGAAGCTGAAGTCCAGAAAGATGCAGTGGTTTGCCCTGTGTCACAGATCTAATTAGGATCAATCCTGAGCTCCAGATTAGGACCCAGAGCTCAAGTTTCTGGGCTTGAAGGAAGTTCTTATTCCAGTATACCACTTCTCTGCCAATGTCAGAGCTAGACTTCTCATCAAATGTACGATGCCATTGATGTGATCTGTTATATTATGTACCCCTCCAGGTGAAATACAAATTATGACATGCCATTGAATGAAGATGTACTCAATATGGGAGATATTAAAGTGTTTAACATAGTGTTACAGGAGGTATACATTTCGCATGAATATTTGTCTTGGACCTGGGTACAGTTCTATTTCCTTTTGTGAGTCTATCTGGCAATATGTAACTGAATAATACAGGATGTATTAGCTTAACAAACATGATGCCTCAAAGCCTCTTCCTAACAACTGTTGTGTAAGACACATAAACAGTGAAAAGGGCATAGTGTTGAGGCAAAACCTAGGAGGAAGTGATCTGTCCCACTAGAGAGGGAGATGAGAAATGAGAAACATTTATGCTCATAGATCTGAGGAATGACACTGGGACTGGAAAGCTGGAGCTGGGATTGAAGCATCAGGAAAAACTTAAACTGGGTCAGCGAGATTCAAAATGCAGTCTGGGACCAGTGCTGCTGTAGAATGAGCCTTCTCCTTATCCCAATGAGTTTCTATCAGTTTATAGCAAAATGAGAAAAACAATGAAATATGACTTTGCATACAACTAAATTTATTTGAGCTAGAATTTATATTGATTTTGAGACTATGAATTAACGATGCTGTCATTAACATATATTTTCTTATGTGAAACCATTGTTACTGATTTAAAGTATGTTTTAACATGGCAGAAAAAAAAATCATACCTATTCTCATATTCCAGAAGGTTGGTAGGCCCAGAAGTCCCAGTGTTTCCTCTGTGTTATAGACATCTGAGATTAATGTTGATGATGGTGATTTACATTGGCCCTGAACAACTTCCTGGGCTCAAGCAATCTTCAGCCTTGGCCTCCCAAAATGCTCGGATTACAGACAAAAGCCACTGAACCTAGTACCTGTATTTTAATTTTATAAAAACAAGTTTTCTTTTTTATTTTGTAAGAAAGGAAGACATAAACAAAAACTCCAACCAACTCTTATTAGTCTCTTCTATTTCCTTTTTGAAAAATACTCAGCTCCATGAATTCCACAATGGAGTAAGGGCTAGTAGGCCTGCTAATTCGGAGTTATCACTGTATAAAGAAGTGCCTTGAGATAACCAGAGGCCTCACCTGCACTGGGCATCGTGCCAGGGGAGGGGGAGGCTGTAAACGTGGGCAAGACCCACTGGTTTTTTTCCATAAAGGGCCCAGTGCCTCACCCACATTAGGGGCCTCTGCAGAGGAAGCTCCACGCAGTTGGCAACTTTCAGCTCCTGGCTGCTGGGAGGGAGAACTCTGCTGTCTGTGCTGGAGGGAAGGGCAGCTGAGACTCAGACTCAGTCTGTGAGTGGGGGGATCCTGATTTCATCTCAGGTCTGCTTTTCATCCCAGAAATATGTACAATTTAAACAAAAGGCAAGGAGCTTTGTAGTCCTTGTGGATTGGACAGGGTTGGAACAGAGATGTAGAGAGAAAGATGGTCAAGTCAGTGGCCTTCATGTTGCTTTCCTTTAGATTACAATGACCCCACTGGGCTTCCTGCTGTTTCTCACTGTGGCCACCAGAGCATGGAGTAAAGGTGAGTCAGCACCTGGGGACTCTGGGTTCTCCAGTTCTGCTCCAGAGTTTAAGAGCAGAACTACCTATGTGGTTCCCAGGGTGCTGGTCTGTCCTAGGTCATAGGGGGTGTCTGTAAGATGCACAGAGGGTGACTTGGATGCAGGCTCAATGTCTGGCCCTTGTGGGATCTGGCCTGTAGCAGTGAAGATGTTGCCTGAGGCATGTGCTGGGTCCAGTCTGTGCCCCTGTGTGGCCCCAAAGAGCTGTGTTCCCTCCTAGCCACTTCCCACTTCTGTGGTCTTGGCCATGGGATTCCCATGGGAAGTGCAGGGACTGCTTTGTGCTCAGAGAATGTCATTTTCACAGTCATGCTCTCTACAACAGAAATAAGAGTGGCATTTTAAAATTTGTATTCCTCTTCATTGTTATTTATTAATTTTCCAAAAGTAAAGTTGTTTCTAAATATTTTCTCAGCTAATCATCACAAAGCACTTTAGTAACTTTGTTTTAGGTCTGAGGAATCTGAGGCTTAGATCTGTTCAGTAGAATTCCATTGATACTCAACTAGTAACCACTGAACTACTTACAACTGGACATGTCAGACCTCAAAGCTTATGATTATTGTCATTCTCTAGACTTTTAGGGGAGTTTGAAGGCTCTTTAGTCTTGAAATTAGCAGATATGCTTCTTCATTCTGTGCTTCTGCTGGTCTCTCACCATCCCCTACCTGACACTCTGTGTTTCAGCCACATTAAGCTACCTACATTTCTTCAATAGGCTGGACTATACTGTATTATTATTATTTTTTTATAGCTAGGCTTTTGAACATGCTACTCTCTGTCCCTTCAATTCTTTTCTCTTTCTTTCTAGTGATAAATCCTGTTTATTCTCTCAGAATAAGCTAAGATGTCACCTGGATTAGGAGGCCTTTTGTGACTAGAGTATGAAATCCCATCCCAGCCTCCTACTCCAGACAACTCCCCTTGCCTGCATTCTGTCCTGTCCATGCTCCGTTCTCACAGCAGAGTCCTTTCTCCTCTCATCATTTATTCTTCTCAATATTATTTCCTGTTAACTTGTCAGGCAGCTCTTGGGGGGATGATTAATTTCCTTGATTGCCTAGTGCTTAGGGCAGGTCTGGTGAGGGTGAGGGAGTGTGGAACGAGGGTTCCATCAAGCCTGTGCTGGGTGTTGGGTGAAAGGGCTGAATTAATATGGTACTGGATATCTCTGGGCTTCACTTGCAGGTGGTGAGGCTCCAGTGGGAGTGGGTGGGTGGGTGTAGAGTTTGGGACCAGTGACAAAGGGAAGCTGGGATTTGTGACAAATCAGCAATGAGAGTAAAACTGTTCATATTCTTAGAGGAGACCAATACATCTGATGAGGAACGGACCTGTTCTTCTTCGTCTCCATCTCAGTTCAGAAGCTGCAAGGAAATCAAAGAGAAATGTCCCCGTGCAGGTGGTGAGTGAGGACACGTTTAATCAGAGCACCATCTAGGTACTCAGGATTCTGTGCCCCTGGAGTGATTGTTTTAAAGTTAAAAAATATTGTGGTAAAATGTATATATATTACATCTTGTGTAAGATTTTCCATTTTAGGTAATTTTTGTGTACAATTCAGTGGCATTAATGACCTTCAACTGTCATGAAGCCACCACCACTCTCCATCTAGGGAACTTCTCATTACTCCACACAGAGACTCTGCACCTGCTCAGCCATAGGCCCACGTTCCCCTTCCCCAGCACCTGCTCATTGCTCCTCTACTTTGTGTCACTATGCATTTGCCTGTTCAGTCACCTCATGTAAATAGAACTGCACAATATTTGTGTTTTTGTGTCTGGCTTGTTTCACTTGGCATTATGTTTTCAAGATTTATCCATGTTACAGCCTGGATATTGAATTTCTTTTCATCCATTTTGTGTAACTACATGTACATACCCCACCCCAACATTGCAGTTATTCATCCACTGCTTAATATTTGAGCTTTTCTTCCTTTGGTCCTGTGACTGTGCATACTGTAGTGCACACTTGTGTACAAGCTTCTGTTTGAGTCATTGTTCCCAATACTCTTGGGTACATACTTAGTATTGGACTTGCTGGGTTATATGATAATTTCATGTCTAACTAGATGAGGAATGTCACTGGTTCCTGGGAGTTTGGCAATTCTGTGTTCTGCCTCAGTGACAGGAGCCTGATTTTCTGAGCTCAGGGGGATTCCAAGCCCCCTAAGAACACTTGGTGAGAGGACTCAGGGAAGAGCCTCCAGCCCATATTTCTGGTTCAAGGGCCTTACTGGTCATGGGGCTGAGATAGCCCATGAGTCCTCTGGCTACTTCCCTCTGCAGATGGCCTGTATTTCCTGCACACCAAGAATGGTGTTATCTACCAGACCTTCTGTGACATGACCACTGAGGGTGGTGGCTGGACCCTGGTGGCCAGTGTGCATGAGAACAGCATGGCTGGGAAGTGCACGGTGGGTGATCACTGGTCCAGCCAACAGGGCAACAGAGCAGACTACCCAGAGGGGGACAACAACTGGGCCAATTACAACACCTTTGGGTCTGCAGAGGCAGCCACAAGTGACGACTACAAGGTTGGTGCCACTTCCGTGCCACTTCCCTGCCACTGGGAAAGGGTGAGGTGATGAGAGTGGCTGGGCACAAGTGCAGGAGGGAGGGTGGGAAGGTGGGGACATAGAGATAGGGCTGGAGAAGGGGAAAGATAGACTTGCACGTCTTGACATAACTTCCTCCCTACAGGGCAGTTAAGGACCTGGGTAGTGGGGAGTCAGCATCTTCTGGAAGTGGGATGTCTGAGCACAGTGTCCATCTGCCCCATGGACCTCAGAATTGTCAGCTCTGCTGGTGCTGAGTGTGGGGCTTTGCTGTGTGGGACCTCTTTGCCCCATCAAGCTCAGTGTCTGTGGTTTGCAGAACCCTGGCTACTACGACATCCAGGCCAGGGACCTGGGCATCTGGCATGTACCCAACAATTCCCCACTGGAATACTGGAGGAACAGCTCCCTCCTGAGGTACCACACTGACACTGGCTTCTTCCGGAGACTGGGACACAATCTGTTTGGCCTCTACCAGGTACACAGGGTTGCTGGGTAGGGCTGGTTTGCTTGGGTGTGCAGAGAAGCAAGTTTGCAAGGTGGGCAGGAACCATCTCTCACTGGGCCTGCCTGCCATGTCCTCCTCACTGCAATTTGCTGATGGCTTCTGCTCTGTTTCTCTCAGGAATTCTGAGCCAGGCAAGGGATAAGACCTAGAGAAGAGGAAAATTGGGAGAGAGGGAGTGCGAAGAGAGAAAGACAGAGACAGAGAAGGATGATAAAGTGACCTGGGCTGAGGGGGAAGCAGCAAAAGGGAAAGATTCTGATTTTGACTGGTTTTGAAATAATCTTAGCTACTGAGAAACCACTGTTTCCTCTAGTAAGTGGTGGCATCCCCAAGAGAAAAAGCCTGGTTAGGACAAAGCTATTTTCCTTACTCAATGATTTTTTTGTTCCTTGTAGAAATACCCAGTGAAATATGGAGCAGGAAAGTGTTGGACTGACAATGGCCCAGCCATCCCTGTGGTCTATGATTTTGGTGATGCCCAGAAAACAGCATCTTATTACTCACCTCATGGCCGGCGTGAGTCTTTAATGCTCCTCTGATCTCTCAGTGGGAAGAGTTTCGGTTATGATTGGATTCATTGAATGCATTCAGTCCTATCAGGTGACAGTCATTTATCACTAACCACAGCCTGGTTCTCCTGTGTGGATGTTTCCTGTGCTGTTCCTCATAGTTTGCTGCCTGCCTTTGGGTCTGAGCCACCGTTAACCTCAGTTTAGGAACCTGAAGCTCTGAGAGGGTCAGGAGCCTGCCGAGGTCACAGGGCACACATGTGAGGGAGAAAGTGCTGGACTGAGGAATCTGGCTCCAGACTCTTTAGTCCTGAGAACCCCATTGTGAGTCTGCAAAGAGTTGTTAGGACTGGTCAGGCTCGTGTTCATAGGGCAGAACAACCAAGCATATGGTGAGACCTTTTTTATTATTATTGTGAGGGGTAGCCATTACTTTATTTTGTATGAATCTAAGGTTGGTAGCACAATATCTTTCATAGAGGCTGAGCCTATCCTATAAAATTCAAAGCTGTTATCATTTACATTGGGATTTGAAATTTTAACATAAAGGTGAATAAGAAAAATGTATACAGGACCAGAGTGGATGTGTCTCCTAATTGTTACCACTCAGCCCTTGAAGGGATCCTGTGGTGATCTTCCTGCCTAGTTGAATTTCTGTTCACAACTCTATGGCAGATGAGGAGTCTTCCCTGAGGACCAGCTCATGGTGCCTGGGTTGGAATTCCTCTTGGTGAAGTTTGAGACCAGGATGCCCATCCATTGCCCGCAGAGGTGCTGGGCTGTACCTCTGTGCCTGGAGCCTTGGGATGTAGCTGAGCTTTAGTAAAGAGAATCTCTGTGCCATCCCAAAGAAGGCTATTTCCAGCATCTTCCTTGAATGCTTCTTTCTGTCTCTTGTTTATAGTGGAATCCACTGCGGGATTTGTTCAGTTCAGAGTGTTCAATAATGAGAGAGCAGCCAATGCCTTGTGTGCTGGAATGAAGGTCACCGGTTGTAACACTGAGATTGTGAGTCTTTATGGGCCCAAAGGTGCTTTAAGGTTGAATGTATCACTGTGTGATGTGTGCTGAGTGTAGTATGACTGTGGTGTGAGTGTTAGTATGTGTGACTTTTTCTTGCTCATTGTTGGGTTTCAGGGGCCAGAGCTGTGGGACCCTTTGTCCAGGTACAGACATCCTGTACCTTTGAGGATCAATATTGAGGGCTGAGGCTTCAAGGGAACTATTGCTGGTGCTCAGTCTTGGGGATAACATGTACATTTGCCTGGAGTTGGGATGAAGCTTCCATGCAGAAATATTCTGTAGGAGTCTTTAGGAGCTCAGACATCTGGAGAAACACAAAGTGTTGTCTTTTTTCACCTGAGGTTCTGCTTCAAGAGAAAAACTGGACTCCCTACCCCTGGCCAGGGCTTGAGCAGATACACACTGTGTTGGGGTCACTAGGTGGTGCCAGGCATCAACTTTTAGAAACGTCACTCAGTCCATCTCTCCATGTACTCATGGGATTAATGATGGGTATTGATGAATTCAAAAGATTTTAAATTGCATACAAGCTGAGTACAGAGGATGGGAAGGGAAGAAGTTTTGAATAACCTCATGATTTACATTTGGGTGAATGAGTGTCATTTATCAAGCTAGAGTGTATGGATGAAGAACAGTTTTCCTATATGGAGCTTGATATTTCTTTATGGACATCCAGATTAGATTTTGAGGTCATTAATATGAAAAACATCAGGACAGGAGATAAAGATTTGGGGTCCTAGTGAATTGTTGTAACTGATGCCAATGTGGCCATGCAATTTATAGGGGACAGGGAAGCCTGACCTTTATGGAGGAGCAGCACTTAAAGATTCCTGAAGGAAGAGTCCAGCCAGGGAATCTGAGAACGAATGTTCAGGAAAGCAGGAGGAACGTCAGGAGGAGACAATGAGGTCACTAAAGCTGAAGGTTTAGAGGTTTCTATGGAGGAATAGATTAGCACTGCCAGTGGAACCTCTGATAAGGACCAAAGATTCCACTGGATGTGGCCATTAGGATATCTGCATCAGCAGATCTCTCTTCCCCTCCTTGTTTCCCAGAACTGCATCGGTGGAGGAGGGTTCTTCCCAGAGGGCAATCCCAGGCAGTGTGGAGATTTCTCCGCTTTTGACTGGAATGGATATGGAACTCATGTTGCTGCTAGCAGCAGCCGGGAGATAACAGAGGCAGCTGTGCTTCTGTTCTACCATTGAGAGTGCTGGGGTTGGGCCTAGCCCTCTTCTCCCAATCAGAAGAATAAGGATTCCAAGGATAGAGAATAATTCAATAACTGAATTGCTAATGGGAGAAGAGAAGAGAATAAATTGTAATCATTTAAATCTTGGTGTTTTGGTGAATTCCTTTCTCTGCAGGGGTGAAGCACTATAGGAGTTTTATAAAAGAAAAATATCTACTTCTCTGGTTGATTCTACTGCAATATACTTTTGTTCCTGGAATGTCAGGCCTTAGGAACCCTAACAGAGGAACATACCCTCCCCACTCTCCTTTTATGTCACCCTTAAAATAGCCAGAGGAAATGAAGGGTAGGGGAGAAGGGCAAGGGGAAAGGGTGAGCATTCCTAATTCACAGTGACTCATCAATTTGAATCCTCAACTTGAAGATCCTAAAAAAATGACCGCATTTTTGGGCTTGCACCAAAGAATAAAGAAATAACCCCAATATCCCTATCTGGAATATTCTAACCTCAGTGGTTGGGGCTTTTTCTTAAGGAAGGATGGGGCTGGCAGCCTCTGATGATAGTGAATCTCCTTGAGTGCCCATCTTCAGGGGACTATTCAGAAAGAAGTCAAGTGCCCAAATCTTCCACAATCTGTTATTGGTGCAGATTAAATGGTGATGACATCAGTTCTGACCCATTAAACATTTGATTGAATTTCCTCTAGAATAGAAATCTGATTGTAACAAGTCCTTCCAATTTTCCTCCACCTCAACTGTCAATTACCTCTGACTGGCTAGAACATGAAGTTCAAAGTTCTTAGGTCTTAAGGAAATTAGAAGCAGAGGAAGCAGAGGAAGAGAAGAAGTTTGCTTTAACATGTTTGGTAGGGTTCTCTTTGCTTAAAGTAGGTTACTCAGTTCTGGCTTTGAAATTGTTTCTATTCTCTTTATAGTTTCTTCCTCTATTTCCCTTGTTTTCTTCATCCCTTTTTTCCCCCCTTGTTCCCACTCTGTATCCTAAAACACAGTTGTCTCTGCCTCTTATCTCCCTAAGCTGCCCTTCCTCCAACTGACAATGAGAGGCCAGAATGAGTTTTTACCTCTCATCTGTGTTCCTCTGAGGGTGACTCACCTCCTGTGTGCCACACACCGTTGGCTGGGAGTGCACAGAACAAAGGTGGGACAGATAAGTGAACATTGTTTTCTCTGTCACATATTCCTTTATTCATTCATTCCAGCAATATTTATTGAGCGTTAACTATCTCCTGGGCCAGGTGCTGGGAATACAGTTGTATAGAAGGCAGCAAACCTAATTCTAAGGTGGCAGAACCCATGGGCTCTTTGGTGCAAGGTGACAAGAGATCAGATGAAAGTCTCCCAGGGACCTGTGGGAGCACAAAGAATCATCCCCAAATCCAGAAAAGGAAATCATTAAAATACTTGAATTCATTTTGCTTTTTCCTTATAGAAATAACAGACTCTTTTTTCTTCTATTCTCATACCACTGTCAGTGCTTCTGTAGCTAGATCTGTGTATTTTTCCCCACATCAACCAATTCTCTGACACTAGCTGTGGGTCCCATAATTTAATTCAGTCCTGACACCAACCAAGGCTAGGGCAGACCCTACTGGTCAAGGGCTAAATCCCACACAACTGTTCGCCACTTTGGGTGCCAATTGCAAATAGTAGGTCTCCAGATTACTCACAATTTCTGTTTAACTTGGCTACAATGTGTAGGTTCCCATATCTGCTTTGTGGGTTTAATAATTTGCTAGAGTGGCTCACAGAACCCAGGAGAACAGGTTACAAAACATTGCCAATTTACTACACAGTGTATTTTTAAAGGTTATGAATGAACAGCTAGATGAATAGATAGTGGGCCAGGTTCAGAGTGCACCAAACACAGGTGCTTCTGTCTTAGTGGAGTTGGAGTGCTCTATTTCCCTGGCATATGATGTGTTCATGAACCCAGAAGCTGTCTTTACCTCTTACTTTGGAGATTTTTCAATGCTTTATCATATGGACATGATCCATTTGTAACTTCATTTCCAGTTCTTCTCCCAACCCCAGTAGGGGTTGGGGCTAGATGTTCCAAGCTTCTAATCATGGCTTTGTCTCATACTGTGAGGCCAGGTTTACCCTGATACCAAAGGCAGAAAAAGGCAGTACAAAAAAAGAAAGCTACAGGTCAATATCCCTAATGAACATTGATGCAAAAATCCTCAATGAAATACCAGCAAACCAGAAGGTTATTAAAAGGATTTTACACCATGACCAAGGGGTATTTATTTCTGGAATTCAAGGATGTTTTAACACACTTGCATCAGAGCAACAGAATGAAGGAGAAAAGCTATGTGAACACCTCAATTGATGTCAAAAAAGCATTTGACAAAAATCAATACATTTTCATTATAAAAACATTCCACAAACTTGAAATAGAAGGAAACAACCTTAACAAAATAAAATAAAAGCTGCATATGAAAAATACAGTGCCATATTTATATACATGAAAGAGTAAAAGCTTTTCCTTTATAATAAGGAATAAGATAAGAATACCCACTTGTGATATTTCTATTCAACATAGTATTGGGAGTTCTGATCAGAGTAATTAGGTGAGAAACAAAGGCATATAAATTGGAAAAAAATTATCTCTATTCATAGATGATATGATAGTTGATATGATCTTCCTTGTAGAACATGTTTAACATTCCATAAAAATTTTGTTAGAACTAATAAACAAATTCAGAATGTGATTGGATACAAAGTTAATAACAATTATCAGCTGTAATTCTATTCTCTAACAATGTACAATGTGAGAATAAAATTCAAAAAATTCCATTGACAGTTGCACCAAATAGAACAAAGTACTTAGGAATTAACTTAGCCAAGGAGGTGAAAGACTTGTACAATGAAAACTAGAAAACATTTTCTGAAAGAGATTACACAAGAAACAAATCAATGAAAAGATACCTCATGTTCATGGATTGGAAGACTTAAATGTTGTTAGATATTAATACTACTCAAAGTGATTAATACTACTCAAAGTTGATTCAATAAAATCCCTGTCAAGATCCCAAGGATTTTTTTTTTTTTTTTTTTTGTAGAGACGGAATCTCACTTTATCACCCTCGGTAGAGTGCCATGGAGTCACAGCTCACAGCAACCTCTAACTCCTGGGCTTAGGCAATTCTCTTGCCTCAGCCTCCTGAGTAGCTGGGACTACAGGCGCATGCCACAATGCCTGGCTATTGATGCAGTTTCGCCAGGGCCAGGTTTGAACCCGCCGCCCTCGGTATATGGGGCCGGCGCCCTAATCACTGAGCCACAGGTGCTGCCCAGAATTTTTTTTTTAAAGAGATAGAGTCTCACTTTATTACCTTCGGTTGTTGCGTGAACGGAGAAGTGAGGGACAGTAGCTTTGCCCCAGGTGTACAACTCGTACCTGTAATTATTAGGGGATGCAAGAAACAGACTACACACTCTCCAGGTGGTGTGTAGCAAATCATCTTTATTTTGGGCCACCTTATATACACTGTTGGTCACGTACACACTTAATCTATGATCTATAGCCTTACCATTCCCTAACTTCTTCTAACTATAATTAACTTGTAGAAAAACATTCACTCTACAAATCAACACAATATTTTCTGTTTTTACATTCTTCTTAGACATGCATCAGCTTTTGAACAAAGGGTCTAAATAGAGATTACAAAGAGCTGCAGGGGAAACTGGTGAATGAAACCCCTCAAGCACACACTTAGTTAACCCAAAATGGATTTATGACTTTGTTTCTCTATAGAGCAGGACATTATGTGCAGACATATGTCATCCTCTGATCTGTATCACCAGGGATGGGGTTGACAGCCCCTAACCTCCTGGGCTTAATGGAAGCATACTTTACTGTTTTTATGCACTTTTACCTCTGAACAAACAGCCTCTGTGTATGCCTCAGGGGGAGCCCAGCTCTCTTGCTTCTGTATTAGCAAGAGTCATTTTAATCCATTAAAGGTGTGCCTTTGTGTGGCTTATGTAGGGTGCTCTTCTAACCCTACATCAGTAGAGTGCTGTGATGTCACAGCTCACAGCAACCTCCAGCACTTAGGCTTAGACTATTCTCTTGCCTCAGCCTCCCAGTAGCTGGAATTACAAGTGCCCACCACAACACTCAGCAATTTTTGTGCAGTTTACTGGGGCCAGGTTCAAATCCACCATTCTTGGTATATGGGGCCAGTGCCCTACCCACTGAGCCACAAGTGCTGCACCCAAGGATATTTTTTGCATAAAAAGAAAAGCCCATCCTAAAATTCATATGAAATCCCTAGAGATCTCCAAATAGCCAAAACCATCCTTAAAAAGAACAATAAGATTGAGCACTTACATCTGATTATTTCAAAGTTATCTGCAAAGTTATAGCAATCAAAATAGTGTGGTACTGGCATAAAGACAAACATATGGAATAGAATGGAGAGCCCAGAAATAAGACTACATATATATGGTCAAATGATTTTTGACAAAGTTGCCGTTCAATGGAGGAACAATCAATCTTTTAAACAAATGGTGGTATAAAACTGAATATCCACATGGAAAAGGATAAAGTTGGATCCATTTCTGGATCCTTGATTTTGATGCATGTCTATCAGGTTATTTGATGTTCCATGGACTGTTTCAAAAGCCTCTGTCTTTCATCTTCTTTTTTTTTTTTTTACATTAAAATTAACTCTTTATTATGTCCATTGAATACCTGGAGTCTAAATTCTATAGTAAACATGACAGGAAAAAAAGTTTATAAAAACTAGAGAATATACCAGTCAAATCTAATTCATGCCCTCAAACAAACTAAAAATTTAAGCTTAAGTAGTTATGTAACTTTAAGTGACCACATATGTCATTGGTACACCCCAAGTCTGTATTTTATTTTCACAAAAAATTATAGTTTGAAGAATGAACAAATATTTCCTGAATAACCACCATACACATGACAGTATAAGACAGGAAAGGAGGGGTACTAAAATATATTACCAGTTCTTTCTCTCAGGAGCAATCATTAGCAACATGTTAA
>CAUYON010059264.1:0-16192 GCA_963573935.1 Arctocebus calabarensis | reverse complement strand
TAGTGGCTTCCCCAGCCCCCCAAAGGGTTTCCTTAGACAGGGCTGGCACCCAGTCAACCATCTTCACAGTGGAGTCCTAATTACTTGATTCTGTTTTGTAGATCACAAAGGTTCCTTCCAATGTCTCTTCTTCCATTTCCTCAAATCAGCTTACACATTCTGCAAGTATATCCATCACTCTCTAATACTTGGGACCATAACATCTTCCTTACTCACCCTCCTCTTCTAACACAGAGTTTGAGGTGGCATATTCTGTTCTCCTACTTTGTGTTTGAAGTAGATCATTTCTTCCTCTTCGCTATCATTAATCTTTTCATTATCTTCTTATTTCTCAGGGCATAACATATTATCTTCTAGGCCTGGAGATGGGGAAATGCAGGCTGGTAACAGGAAGAGGGAAATCATCCTCTTGGGAGTGGCAGGCAGCCAGGCCTGACCTGCATGAAACTGTAGGCGGACCCAACCCTCTGTGTCTGCAGGGAGAGCCTTGCCATGTATCACACACCACCTGAGTCCAGAAGCTGTTGTCAAAAAGGCCTCAGCAGAAGCAGGAATGGACCGTGAATTCACAGTCTTATGCTGACCAGCTTTTGCAGCAATCCTTGCCCACGATGCCAATACAGATTCTGAGCTGATGTTATCACTTCCACTCTATCCATCTCTTCTGTTTTCACACTCCTCTTGGACCTTTCCTGAGGTCTTGCTCTCTAGGTCTCTGCCTTGTGTTTCCTTGAACATGAATGTAATTTGGCCTCCTTTGGTGTTTCAGGAATTTCACATTTCTGTTTAGGAAAGGCATGCGCATGAAGCCGCAGAAAAACTTCTATTTTCTTGCCGTCAGTACTCAAGTTGAGTTGCTGGCACTCAAAGTGTCTCAACACACATCATTAATGGGAGGCAAGACAGTTGGGAAGGGAAGAACAGGTTTTTATCTAGCTTTTCGGATAGCCTTTGATTGTTCATTTGTTGGAGGTAGATGAACTTCATTGTGTTTCTAGGGATTGTTCAGTTTCACATCAGAAGTCAAAGAAACAGTTGGTTCCATTTGTTCGTTATTTGAATCATCTTTAACTGAAACTAATGTCAAAATCACACTTTCTTCATCATCTCTTTCTTCCTCAGAGAAATTCTTCTGGCTACTACTATGATTTGAGTCTGACTTTTTTTTTTTTTATTGAATCATAGCTGTGTACATTGGTTCAATCATGGGGTACAGTGTGCGGGCTTCCATGCAATCTGAGATATTTTTATCAACCTGATTGACATAACATTCATGATATTTTCTCGTTTACTATATGAAAACATTTTTGATCTGTATTTAGAAGTTTTCTCCTGAGTCTGACATTTTTTCAACAGGACCTGGGCTTGGTCCTCTTGTTTCATCTCTCAAGATTTTCCAGGGCTCTTTCCCTTTCTCCAACGAAGCGAACACATCTGCCTGATAAATGCCAAGTCCCAGTAAGACCATGTTGCTGTAGTTCTTCAACATCACATCTCTGTGCAAATCCCTCTGTTTCAGGTCTGGGCACTCCCATTCCTCCTGAGAGAAATCTACAGCCACATCCCTGAGTATTATCAACTAAGGGAACATGACACTTCAAATTCCCAGAGTCAACTAGTCTTCTTCTGGATTCTTCTCTTTCCTTGCCTGGGCTTTGCCTCCTCTTGTTGCAGGAAGATGGGGCCCAAAGGAGAGAATGAGCACCCAAACACCATGTTTATAAGAGGAAGGGCGTTATTTACCAGCTAGGAGCTTAAAATGGCCATGCTCCTGGACTGGCTTGGTCTTTCCCTTTTTATTGCAGTCAAAAAGTACCCCACAGGTACCCTTCTTATTGGCAGTTTGAATCAAGCAGAAGATGCTATTCCAGCCCCTACAGAACGACAGTATTTCACAGAACTTGGAAATTTCCAAGTTCCCGGAAGTTAAGTTCACAAATTCCCGATAGCTGAGTCACCATGGAGAGGACCCTGCAGGTGTATCCTTGTGGTCTCCTTGAGAAGAGCGGTTCTCCCAGACCTCATCCTTCTCGGGTATCCTTTCTTGCTCTCAAGGCTCACTTCCAATAGCACATCGATGGGCTGTAATTCTCCACCCTACTTCCCAGCTTCCACTCCATTTCTCTACTTCCATTTATAGAAAACTCTTGAAATACAGTATTTGGTCTACACAGTCTCCTACTCCATTCTACCTTTGTCCACCTACCCCTCGAATCCAGCTACCGGCCACCACAGAAGCTGCTCTCTGCACTCACGAATTCACGACTATGCCTGTGACTAAATGCAACGTTCGTCTTTGGTCCCGCAGCTTCGGCTACCACCACACACCACGTTAACACTCGTTGTCACGCACAGGGCCTACTTCATTTTTCTTTTACTTCTGCAGTTTTCCATTGATAATTTAATCAATCCTTTTTTGATGAACTATTAATTTACCTTTTTATGACAAAATATAAAAGTCATCTTTGTACTTATCTTTTATCATCTGTAGGAAAACATTCTTAAGGAAAATTTCTGTAAGTAAAATTCCCAAGTCAAAGAATATTCACTTTTAAAAATTTAATCAATAACTGCAAACAGTTTCCAAATGGGTTGTACCAATGTGCACTCTCACCAATAATGTTCATAGTGGAGTTTGGAGTCCATATTCTTGACAGCCTCAGATATAATGGAACTTTATTTTTACTAATCTCATTAAATGAAAAATGGTATATCACTATTGTTTTAGTTGTTAGTTTCTTTAATTATGACAGAAGTGAGCCATTTAACACATCAGATATTTATATTTCTATTCATGATGTTTGTTTTTGTTTTTCTTCTCTACCCTATCTTTTGTCCCTTTATTATTGGTTTGTGTGTATGAGGAGACTGGGGAGGAAAAATCCTCTTGGACACAGGAGAGCTAGAGGCAGAGACATGGCTCAATGATCCCTGGGTACTGACTCTATTTTCTCATCTCAGATGAAATGAACTTATGCTGATACAGACTTTAGTTCAAAACCCAGGAAGGCTCAATATTTATAAACATTCTTTTCAGATGAAAAGTATAGATGGCTCCATTGAGTTCTTCTAGATATCCTGAGTACAAAAGGGTGGTGTATAGACAAAATACAGCTGGAACTTGGCTGTAATCTCATCTCTGGGATGGTTTTACAAGCATGGCACAGGTCAATGGCCACTGTGAAGACTGAAAGGAAAGCAGAGCCTATAGGAAAGCCAAACCATGATATGTTGATCCACAACTGCTCTGAGGAAACATCTAATTTCCATAAATGTTTACATTCTTGACTAAATAAATGAGAATTTATAAGTGTATGTGTGCATGGGCATTTGTGTGTCTGTGTGTGTGTGTGTATGTGTGTAAATCTCCCATTTTTAGTGATTTCCCTCAATGTGTAGATTGAGGAAATTAAAAGCAGTTTTTTGTCTGTCTTAGATATGACGAGTATTTTCCCTGTTTGATATTTTTACCTTTTGTTTTATTTTGGTTTGCATTTTTGTTTTAGCTTTTACACTCTCAAGTCTACCAATCTCTGCTAATAAGCCTTTCTGTGACTTTGTGCCATACTTAGAAAAATCTTCCCCATTCCAGTTTAAACAAATATATCTGAAAGGTATAATATAAAAAGAAAAGATAAATAAAAAGTAGAGAACAAAAAGGAAGAGAATCAATCCTTCAGAGACAAGCATGATGTACATCAAAAAAAGTTCTTAAAGGCAAACATAGTGTAGTGTACAATGCTAAGAAACCAACTTTACTAATTATCTCCAAATCTTTTGTTACATAAAGAGAAAAAGAATACACTGGAAATCTGACTTTGGTGTGGTAGACTCTGGCATAAAAGAAATTAACTGTGTATATCCAATGGGGAAATATCCCAACTACAGTATTTCAAGTCTGTGCTTAATCCTTGATCACCTTACTTATGCATGAAATAGTGTCCCCACAATTAGGATGCTTTCTTCTCTATTCCTTTCTTCTTCCAACTGCCAACTCAACCCAGACCAGGAAAAAAAAAGATGATTAAAGAATACCCTCATAGTCACTACCTAGCAATGCCATGGCAACAGTAACTATACTAGAGGCTTGGAAGGAATTCACCTCTCCAGCAACCTCATATTAAAGATGCAGTAATTCTTTAGCTCTTTCTACTAAAACTTTTTGCTTGAGAAGAGAAGGGCAAAAGGGCTGAAAGGTGCAGAAGGCTAATTCTAAAGTTTAAAAAGCTCCAATTAGATCACGATAATCACCACTGGAACTAGCATGAAATCCACTGGTTTCAAAAATCAACTCCACTTCTTTCCTTCATAAATTTCTTAGTCAAAGTTTAGTTCATATTCAATTTAAGGTTACAACAAGTAAAGACAGAGAGATATTGATCAAGTATTTTCATTGACTGATCAAAGTGCTCTGCCCCGATCACCCAAATACCCCATCTCCAACAATGGAGATCAAGTTTCAACATGAGATTTAGACGAGACAAATATCCAAACTGTATCACCACAAGTAATCAAATAGAAAATACGAGAGGAAAATAATAGTCTATTCACAATTATACATAGTCATACATCTGTGCAAAAAAATGTAAACATAGCAGCCTTATACCACTATTCTTAAAAAGGCTTGCATTTGGGAACTTGGGTAGTTCCCTATGTTGATATAAAACTTTCCTCAAATGATAACAGAGACTCACCACACCTAAACATTTTTACAGTGTGGTTTGGTACATGACAGGCAGAGCATGTCTATATGACCAGCTCCAGTAATAACCTTGGTTACCAAGTCTCTAATGAACATCTTTGGTGGACATCACTTCTCCCAAGTTGTTGCAACTTGTTGCTGGCAATGATTGTGTCCTGTGTGACTCCCTTAGGAGAGGACACTTGGAAGCTTGCTCCTGATTTCCTCTAAACTTTGCCCTGTAAGTGTTTTCCCTTTACTGATTTTGCTTTTTATCCTTCTGCTGTAATAAATCTTAACTGTAAGTACAACTGCATGCTAAGTACTGAGAATCCTAATAAATCACTGAATCTCAGGGTGGTTTGGGGGACCTCCCCTCCCTTCCCTATATCTTTCTGGAGATAATTACAAAATATACACTGAGGGACAAAAAAGAAGACCTAAGTAAATGGGAGAGTTATATCATGATTAAGAATGGGAAGAAAGGCAGCCTACTCACCCACTTTACATTATTCATATATTCAATGTAATTTCAATCAATATACTTGCAGGGTTTTTTTTTTATGGTTCTTGGTAGATCATTCTAAAATCAATATGGAAGAGCAAAGGACCAAGAATAACCAACTATGAAGAACAAGGTGGTAGAATTTCCCTGACCTGATATCAGGAATTATTGTAAAGCTACAATAATTAGGCAGCAGGAACTATATTTCAAAGGGGCCATCAATGGAATTTGACGTGACTCTAAAATTTGGAAGAATAAATAAAAGTCCAAAATAGTTAAAATACTCCCAAGAAAGATGAACTCTATCACACAGTTTTATAAAGCTACAAAAATTAAGGTGATATAATATTGATACAAGGATGGAGGAACAGAATAGAAAGCCCCAAAACATATCCACCATATATGGGGAAAAAATTGGTATTTGACACTACAAACATTGGGAAAGAATCAATAAATGTGCTGGAACAAGAAGCTATCCATATAGGGAAATTAATTTAAATTCCTATTTTACACCATTCTGTGTCTGTCTGAAATACTTCCTAATAAAAATTTAGTTTGACTAAATGCATAAAGTCTCTTGTTTTACTGGTAAACCTCAGGCTAACAATCCATAATTTTATAAATTATTCAATTACCAGGACCCCAAGGGACTGTGAGCTTACTTAAGTGGCATATAACCTCAATTTTATATCAGCTTTTAAAACAACATGGCAATCCCTGTCAAAATATCAATGGAATTCTTCAAAGAAACAGAAAAAAAAAATTCTAAAATTTATGTGTACCCCCAAAAGACCCAGAATAGCTAAAAGAATCCTTAGCATAAAGAATTAAACTGGATGCATCAAACTACCTGACTTCAAAATATGCTAGGATACTAAACAGTAGCAATCAAATTAGCATGGTACTGGCATAAATACAGACACATAGACCAGTGAAACAGAATAGAGATATATGTAAATCCACACATTTACATCCAACTTGTTTTTGACAAAGACACCAAGAACATTCAACAGGAAGATGACTGTCTTTTTAATAAATGGTGCTGAGAAAACTGAACAGACCCCTATTAAATCAAAATCACCATACACAAAATCAAATCAAATCAAAATGGATTCAAGGCTTAAATCTAAGACCTGAAACTATGAAACCACTAGAAGAAAACACTGGGAAAACACTCCAGGACATTGATCTGGGCAGAGATTTTTTTTGTGCAAGACCTCAAAAGCACAGGCAATCAAAGCAAAAACAGACATGTGGGATTATATCAAGCTATTAATAAAAAGTTTCTGTATAGCAGAGGAAACACTCAACAAAGCAAAGGCACAACCCACAAAATGTGAGAAAACTTTTGCAAAGTCATCTGACAAGAGATTAATAACCAGAATATATAAGGAGTGCAAACAACTCAATAGCAAAGAGCAAGTAATCCAATTCTTAAAATGGCTGAAAAATCTGAGCAGACATTTCTCAAAGGAAGACACACAACTGGCAAACGATATATGAAAAATGCTCAGTGTCACCAATCATCAGGAAAATGCACATCAAAACCACAATAATATATCATTTCATACTAGTTAGAATGGCTATTATCAAAAAGACAAAAAATAATGAATACTGGCAAGGATGCAGAGAAAGGGGCCTACTCATACACTGTTGATGGGAACGTGAAATAGTATAGCCATTATGGAGAACAGTGTGGGGGCTCCTCATACTACTAAAAATAGAACTCCTATAGGAGCCACCAATCTCACTGCTGGGTATATATGCAAGAGAATGAAATAAGCATGTCGAAGAAACATCTGCACTTCTGTGTTTACTGCAGCACTATTCACAACAGCCAAGATACGGACTCAGCTTGCGAGTCCATTGACAGATGAACGGATAAAGAAAATGTGGCACATATACACAATGGAACATTATTCAGCCATGAAGAAAAATAAAATCCTGTCATTTATAGCAACTTGAATGAAACAAGAGGTCATTATGTTAAATAAAATAAACCAGGCACATAATGGCCAATATCACATGTTCTCACTCATATGTGGAAGCTAAAAAAAGTGAATCTCATGGAGGTAGAGAATAGAATTGTAGTCACCAGAGGCTGGATGGGAAAGAGGGAGGATAAAGAGAAGTTGGTTAAGGGATACAAAAATACAGTTACATAGAAGGATTAAATTCTAGAGCATTCGATGGTATAATAGGAAAATTATAGTTTTCAATAATTTATTATATATTTTAAAATAGTTTAAAGAGAATCATAATGTTCACAACAAAGAAAAGATAGATGTCTGTAGTGATAAATATCACCTGATTTGATCATTACATACTGTACCTAGGCATTAAAATATTACGTGCACCCTCAAAATATGTACAATCACTATATATCAATAAAAAACAGTAACAATAATATGAATTTTACCTCGTAGATTCTGGCAATTCCACAGAGCAGGGTTACTTCTCCTGGAAACTTATCTAAACCTTGCTTGTAAAGATTTAAAGCAGTTACAGGTTGATCCAATGAGATGTAAACCTAAAAGGAAGACATATTTCAATAAAAGTATCAGTTCTTGAAACAATAGTATTTGTTGTGACAAGTTTATAATTATTGATTAGTAACAAATTATGTCCTAGATATTATCGTAAAAAGTTTACAGAAATGTGCAGGATTAATTTCTCATAATGATGTTATAGTTTTATCTTACTTAATGTTATATGAGCCATTCATTCATTTATTCCTCCAACAAATGCTAATTGTGAGTTTACTATTGTCAAAGAGCCTGGGCAGGAACTAGACAAGCATCCAGGAAAAATCTTTTTAAGATAGAATAAACATGAGTTTGTTCTATAGCAGTGTTTTTCAACCTTTTTTATCTCATGGCACATTTGAACCTATAGTCAAACTTCCTCAGCACACTTAGATTATGTTGATCAAAGAAAAGGTAAAAAAAAAAAAAAAGAACATACCGTTTTTCATTTATTTATTAACACAGACAAAATGTACTTTCATGGACAAAAAATAAAGCAAATCAATTTGTTATAATTTGCTATAATTTGTAATAAAAAGATAACAATTAAAATTCTTTTAAAAATTTATTTCTATTTATTTTTCTGTTTATTATAATTTAACATTTAATGAGATATCTGAGCTTGACTTTTTAAAATTTTGGACAGGCATACTCTTAAATCTTCTTTCAAGGATTCTAGCCATGATCAAGTTTTGTTTTTAATATTATTCTTGGCAGAAAAGCTCACTTTACACAAATAGGACGTTGAGAACGGAAGAAGTATTTCTACTGCTTTTTTCTGTAATATTTGGAAATTCACCCATGAGAGATAACCAAAAGGTTGTTGAATATTTTAACTGCAATCCTCTGCCAGTATAACCTGCTCAGGTAGTAGACAAATGTGTTGCAGAAAAGGCCTCTCTGGGGACTATTACCTATGGAGGTAGAGAGCCTGTGGCATTTTCTTCTGTCTCAAAGGACAATCTTTCAAAAGATTTTTCTTATTTTTTCATGGTAATCAATTTTTCCAAGACAGTTACCGTCTATATGAATTTAAACACAGATTTCATTCAAATTTAAAAGATTTACTTACTTTTGCCAAGTAGAGAAAGGTATCTACCATTTCCTGCTGCTTCAGGGCTGACTTAAACTGTTTTTCTGCTTCACGATACATTCCTAATCTATGAACAGCAATTTTAAAAATTAAACATTAATAAAATAAATACTGTATTGTACCCTGGGGATATGAATAGAAATAGATTACATCCATAAGAGTAAGCATGTACCAAAGAAGGTAATGTTGTACACACACTTACATTAACATGTATGTTTATACAGTTTGGCATAAGTTGCCTATCTCCATATTCACTAGTTTTTAGCCCCAAATGGTATACAAAGATTCTTTCTAAAGCCTAGTCACAGCAGGACTAATAACTGCCAGTAAGCGAGGTCACATCAGTTCACCACTCAAAGAGCTTATGATCAGCTGGACATATGGCAAGTGACCTGAATAAATGCCTAGTCTCCATTTTACTGGAAATACTAAAGGGTAACATTTTTTTTGAAAACATCTTCTCTGATACAACAGCCTATTTGAAAAATTTTCCTTATTTTGATCTAAGTAATACTTGCCACTTGAGTAATATACAATATAATTATACCATTTCTTTATTCTAAGAAATCTCTTTTCTTTTCCTTTATTAGGTATCTGATATTGATTGTCCTAGTCTATGAATCTGAGATTTGTTCCTTGCTTATATATGACTGTCCTGATGTCAGTGCCCACGTCTTCTGCTCAGGAAACATTCCATTATCACTGTATGTATTTGAATACATACAGCTTTCATGCAGCCTGTCCTTAACAGACTTCCAGGCTTTCTTGTTACTACTCATTTCTACCCATCTAAGAGCTACTTCAATGTGGTAACGTTTTACTTTTGTAACTACAATCGCAATGACATACAGTATGTTCCATAGTGCTTCCACTTAAAGGCTTGAAAGGATAGCTTTGATCATTTTTTATAACCTAAACCTCAAGCAGTGGTGTGGCTGATACCCACAGAGCTATTTGAGGCTTTGGAATTAAGGTGATTAAAAGAGATCCCAAAAGACTAGCCTAAAGTTAGTGATGTGGCAGACACTCCATCTCTTCAAAGGTCCCACAGATTTCACAAGGAGCATTTATAAAATGTCATCAAAGATCTCTAAAATCCTGAAAAACAACATATTTCTGTGCATAACATCAATTGAACACAAGTCCTAAACTTGTGAATGAAACAGTCACTGACTTCCGTGAATTCAAATCACACATGAGTCTGTATATTTCTAAGAATTTGCCTCTCTCCCAAAATGACACAGAAGAAAGTATAATAAAAAGATACATAAAGAATACAAAATGGAAGTTTTAAAATTAATATAGAAGGGTAAACCAACTGAAAAACAAATGAAAGTTCAACAAGCGATACTGAGCTATAAGGAGGCCAAAGACAGGAAGAAAATATTAACTGTTTTTTTATTATTGCAGAGAAGAACGATAACTTAATATGACAAGGTGTACACTTTCTTTTTTTTTTGAGACAGAGCCTCAAGCTGTCACCCTGGGTAGAGTGCCATAGCATCACAGCTCACTGCAACCTCCAACTCCTGGGCTCAAGCGAGTCTCCTGCCTCCGCCTCCCAAGTAGCTGGGACTACAGGCACCCGCCACAACGCCCGGCCATTTTTTGGTTGCAGCCGTCGTTGTTGTTTGGTGGGCTGGGCTGGATTCGAACCCATCAGCTCAGGAGTACGTGGCTGGTACCTTAGCCTGTTGAGCCACAGGCGTCGAGCTAAGGTGTACACTTTAAAATGCCATCATAAATGGATGGCAAAAGGAATGAGAATTGTGCTTTTCTTTAATTATTTAAGATCTCTAAAGGTTTTGCTTGGAAGCTCAAGATTTCAAAATTTGGGCCAGGTACAGTGGCTCTGACTATAATCCTAGCACTCTGGGAGGCTGAGGCAGGAGAATCAGTTGAACTCAGGAGTTCAAGACCAGCCTGAGCAAGAGCAAGATCCCATCTCTAGTAAAAATAGAAAAATTAGGCAGGTTTTGTAGTGGGTGCCTCTAGTCCCAGGTATTTGGGAGGCTGAGGCGGGAGGATTGCTTGAACCCAGAAGTCTGAGGTTCCTATGAGAGAGGCTGACACCATGGTACTACTCTAGCTTACAGCAACAGAGTAAGATTCTATCTCAAAAAAAAATTTTTTTTTCAAAATTTGTCTCCAGCAATTATAAGAATTTAATGTTATAATGGTTTAGAATCATTTCTTGGCAGAAAACACTTCCACCACCTAGCAACAGGAAAAAATGCTTTATAGAGTTCTATGTGAAATATGTAAATAGAAAGTAGTCTTAGTTTCAACAGCAGAGTAATAAACATTCTTTTCATTCCATTTATATTCTTCATTTTTCTCTCAGTGGTTGAATGACAAAATTCATAAATACTGAAGAATGCTCATAGTAACAAAAGTCTATCTTTCCTAGAGAAACAATTTGGAATTGTGGAAATTATCAGAGAATTGGCATCAGAATGCTGAGCTCAAAGTCTTGCTCTGCCACTTACTAGCTATGTAAATGTGGACAAGGCACTGTATCTTTGTGAGTGTCAACTTTTCTCATCTGTGAAAAAGATGAAAAATAGCAATTACCTCTGAGGTGCTATGAGATTTAAGAGAAATGATATACTCACATATGATCAAACTGTAAAGTGCTTTACAGTAGTGAGACATCAGTGTAAATAAAAAGACTTCATCACCAAGAGGACAGGACTAGACATCAGCAGACTTGGTTCTAGTTCCAGGTCTGCAACTAGCTCCTGATGCAAATCACAGCCACCCTCTGATCTCAGCTTCCTCATTTGAAAAGGGGAATTGTGTCTGCTGGTCTCAAAGCTTTCCCATCCAGCTCTAAACTTGTATTATTCTGAAGGTTCTTATTGCCATCACGTGATTGTTAAGCAAATGTTTTCTCAAGTAAGCCAAAGACACAATTCTCCCTTCTCCATGAGGAAGTCTTATCAAAATATATATAGCTCTTTATGTCTCCAGCTGCTGCTGCATGGGAAGATAGTGCTGTGTCCACACACCTGCTGCAGATGGTAGTGTGAACTGCTTCACCTTCCTGATCAAGAAGAATAACCAGATACATGTACAGCACTGAGCCCCAAAAATCTGAAGGCCCACAACTTCTGCTACAACATGCTGATTCACTGCAAGACCGTTGGTTATGGAGCCAGCAGCTGACGGCAAAGGGGTTGTGGTGGTCATGAAGCAGAGATCCCACTAGTGTAAGCCTGCCCCACCTCCCACTTGCCAACGAGGAGCAAGAATAGCAGACCCACCCTCAGTATCATCTGCCACGTGATCCGCTAGAACAAGGGCCGCCTGGATCTGCGCATGGCCACCACCTGCAGGGCCAGAGCCTTCCTGCACAGCCAGAAGTTGGTGATGGTAAACGGCATGAGCATGTCCACACCAAGCGCCCTGAGCCCTGTCCCTCCAGAGCAACAGTTAGCTGCTAAAAAATATAAATATGTATTTTTAATATTATTTTATTTAAAAATAAAAATATTTTTTTCTTTAAAAAATACCTATATATACGCACACACATATATACGTATCTTAGTTGAAACTTTAACATACACAGTCACCTCTAGACTCTTCACAAATAATTAAAATTTTACCTGTAGTAACATTTTCCAATCTGTACTTTCCACCACCAGTCCTTATACTGAGAATGCTCTGTGGAAAGGGCAGCCAGATCCAAAGCCTTTGAAAACAATTCATTTTAGATTAGTATTTTCTTTTGTAACAGTAAATAGTAAGAAAAAATGAAATAAGCCATATAATTAGCATCAATCAAAATGTGTATCAGAAATCAGACTGAAACTCGAGTTGCTCATGTTTCCATATGGCTCCACTCATTTTCCCTAAACAGTTCTAGACCAGAGGGCTAACAGTAGATAAGACAGAAACGCGCATCAAAGAGAAGCAGATGTACAATATATCTAAATATAATTTAATATACTAGACACAAAATTGATATTAAAAATGCATAAATTTTAACCATACCACCACTTATCTCCCTGATGATTCAAAATGCCTCCAAACTCAGTGGTAGGGAAGCCTTTTGGTATGCAAGCCAGGCCCCATTGCAGCTCTCATTTTAAAGACAGATATAGAGAAATAGAGAAAGATCAAACAAGCAGATAGAGAAAACAAATAGAAACTGGGATCATGAAGTATAAAAGGAATTGTGGTATTTGGGTAACTGCTATCTTTAACAACCATCATTCCATTTTTCTGACATCAGCATAAATTCCAGTAATTCTAAGGGTCAGACTTCCTTTGCTGCACACTGAAAAAGATCTCTTCAATTGCTGTCATATTTTACGCGTGTTTACCCCATATCTTTAATATCCTCTAGCTTGTTCCTCCTAGTGTATATTCGAGACCAAACAAGAGGTAACTAACAGCAATTAGGATTTTATACAGAGAAATGGAAACCATTTTTGACAAAGGGGAAACCCAAGCTGTCTTTTTACAAATTTGAAGTTCATATAAAGATCTGATTAATAGAAACTGGAATTGTTAGTTAAAAGAGAAGTCTGATCTTTCAGAATACTTATCATCTTTCTCTCAAGGTTGAAAAATTTTTATTCTTTACTCAGTGTTAATATTCAACATGATATCCAGCAGCTTAAAGTCCCTCTCAGATTTTCAGTTCTATTATCTCAAAATGGATCCCTGATTATTGTGCACTTCTTAATATTAACTCTTTTCTGAAATGAATACCAGAATTCCTTGGATCTCCTGCTGCAAAATTAATTACTTTTGCTGTGTCCTCCTCCATCTTCTCTTGCTCTAGGGTAGACCTCTAAATATGCAAACTACTTATAAAGGAATGGTGACTTCATGCTGAGCCGCTAATGGACTTGAAAAATCAACATCTCTACTTGAAAGCTATGGAAATTAAAAACAAGCTATACACACAACTACTTTTTTGTTTGTTTGTTTTGCAATCTGTGTCTTTATTTTATTTTATTTTTTAAAATAATTATTATTGTTATTTTATCGTTGGGGATTCATTGAGGGTATAAGAAACCAGATTACACTAATTGCATATGTTAGGTAAAGTCCCTCTTACAATTGTGTCTTGCCACCAAGAGGAATGTCACACACCAAGACCCAGCCTCCCTCCTTCCCTCTATCTGCTCTTCCTTTCTCCCACCCTTCCCTCCTTCTTTCTCTCTCTGTTCTCCCCTTCCCCTACCCCCACCATGTCATTAACTCCCCGCATATCAAAATTGAATACATAGGATTTATGCTTCTTCATTCTTATGATGCTTTACTAAGAATAATGGGTTCCACTTCCATCCAGGTTAATACAAAGGATGTAAAGTCTCCATTTTTTTTAATGGCTGAATAGTATTCCATAGTGTACACGTACCACAGCTTGTTAATCCATTCCTGGGTTGGTGGGCATTTAGGCTGTTTTCACATTTTGGCGATTGTAAATTGAGCTGCAATAAATGGTCTAGTGCAAGTGTCCTTATGATAAAATAATTTTTTTTTTCCTTCTGGGTTGATGCACAGTAATGGTTTGAAATTGTAGGATCAAATGGGAGGTCTAGCTTGAGTTCTTTGAGAGTTTTCCATACGTCCTTCCAAAAAGGTTGTATCAGTTTGCAGTCTGAGCAGCAGTGTAAAAATGTTCCCTTCTCTCCACATCCACGCCAGCATCTGCAGTTTTGAGATTTTGTGATGTGAGCCTTTCTCACTGTGGTTAGATGGTATCTCAGGGAAGTTTTGATTTGCATTTCTCTAATAATTAGGGATGATGAGAATATTTCATATGTTTGTTAGTCATTCATCTGTCTTCTTTAGAGAAAGTTCTAGTTATATCTCTTGCCCATTGATATATGGGATTTGGGGCTTTTTTCATGTGGATTAATTTGAATTCTCTATAGATCCTAGTTATCAAGCTTTTGTCTGATTCAAAATATGCAAATATCCTTTCACACTGTGTAGGTTGTCTATTTGCTTTGGTTGTTGTCTCCTTAGCTATACTGAAGCTTTTGAGTTTAATTAAGTCCCATTTGTTTATTTTTGTAGTTGTTGCAATTGCCATGGAAATCTTCTTCTTGAAGCCTTTCTCCAGGCCAATATCTTCCAGTCTTTTTCCTATATTTTCTTTCAGAATTTTTATTGTGTCATGCTTTAAATTTAAGTCCTTTATCCATCTCAAATCAATTTTTGTGAATGGAGAAAGATGAGGGTCCAGTTTCAGTCTTTTACATGTGGATATCCAGTTCTCCCAGCACCATTTATTGAATAGGGAGTCTTTCCTCAAGGTATGTTCTTGATTGGTTTATCAAAGATTAGATGGTTGTAAGATGTTAGTTTCATTTACTGGTTTTCTATTCGATTCCAAATGTCTATGTTTTTATTTTTGTGCCAGTACCATGCTGTCTTAACCACTATGGCTTTGTAGTACAGCCTAAAATCTACTGGGGTATGGTGATGCCCTCAGCTTTGTTTTTATTACTAATAACTGCCTTAGCTATGCAGGGTTTTTTCTGGTTCCATATAAAATGAAGAATCATTTTTTTTTTCCAAATCTTGAAAGTGCAATGTTGGTCTTTATAGGGATGGCATTAAATAGGTAGATTGCTTTGGGAAGTATAGACTTTTTAACAATGTTGATTCTTCCCAGCCATGAGAATGGTATGTTCTTCCATTTGTTAATATCCTCTGCTGTTTCCTTTCTTAGGGTTTCATAATTTTCTTCATAGAGGTCCTTCACCTCCTTTGTTAGGTATATACCTAGATATTTCATTTTCTTTGAAGCTATGGTGAAGGGAGGTGTGTTTTTAATTAGCCTCTCATCTTGACTGTTATTGCCATATACAAAGGCTACTGACTTCTGGACATTGATTTTATATCCTGAGACATTACCATATTTTATGATGATTTCCAGGAGTCTTATGGTTGAGTCTTTGGGGTTTTCTAAGTATAAGATCATATTGTCAGCAAAGAGGGAGAGTTTGACCTCTTCTGCTCCCATTTGGATGCCCTTAATTTCCTTGTCTTGCCTAATTTTATTGGCTAGCACATCCAGCACTACGCTGAATAGTAATGGTGACAGAGTACAACCTTGTCTGGTTCCAGTTCTAAAAGGAAAAGTTTTCAGTTTTACTCCATTCAGTAAAATATTAGCTGTGGATTTGTCATAGATAGCTTTGTTCAGTTTGAGAAATGTGCCACCTATGCCTATACTCTTCAGTGTTCTAATTAGAAAAGGATGCTGGATTTTATTGAATGCTTTTTCTGCATCTATTGAGAGGATCATATGATCTTTGTTTTTCCTTCTGTTAAAATCAGGTGGATAACATTTATGGACTTGCATATGTTAAACTAGCCTTGCATTCCTGAGTTGAAACCTACTTGATCATGATGTATGA
>CAUYON010059261.1:0-30537 GCA_963573935.1 Arctocebus calabarensis | reverse complement strand
GTTTATCTTACAAAGGATGTGAAAGATCTGTATAAAGAGAACTATGAAACTCTAAGAAAAGAAACAGCTGAAAAAGTCAACAAATGGAAAAATATACCATGCTCATGGCTGGGAAGAATCAACATTGTTAAAATGTCCATATTGCCCAAAGCAATATACAATTTTAGTGCAATTCCTATTAAAGCTCTATTGTCATATTTTAAAGACCTCGAAAAAATAATGCTTCATTTTATATGGAATCAGAAAAAAAACCTCGAATAGCCAAGACATTACTTAGAAAGAAAAACACAGCAGGAGGAATCACGCTACCAGACCTGAGATTGTACTATAAATCGATAGTGATCAAATCAGCATGGTACTGGCACAAAAACAGAGAGATAGATGTATGCAACAGAATAGAGAACCAAGAGATGAACCCAGCTACTTATCGCTATTTGATCTTTGACAAGCCAATTAAAAACATTCAGAGGGGAAAAGATTCTCTATTTAACAAATAGTGCTGGGTGAACTGGCTGGCGACCTATAGAAGACTGAAACTGGACCCATACCTTTCACCATTAACCAAGTCAGACTCTCACTGGATCAAAGATTTAAACTTAAGACATGAAACTATAAAAATATTAGAAGAAAGTGTAGGGAAAACTCTCGAAGGAATCGGCCTGGGTGAATTTTTTATGAGGAGGACTCCCAAGGCAATTGAAGCAGTATCAAAAATATACTACTGGGACCTGATCAAACTAAAAAGCTTCTGCACTGCTAAGAACACAGTAAGTGTAGCAGGTCGACAGCCCTCAGAATGGGAGAAAATATTTGCAGGTTATGCCTCAGACAAAGGTTTAATAACCAGAATACACAGAGAACTCAAGCATATTGGCAACAAAAGGGCAAGTTGAGATGATCCCATCTCAGGGTGGGAAAAGGACTTGAAGAGAAACTTCTCTAAGGAAGACAGGCGCACGGCCTACAGACACATGAAAAAATGCTCACCATCCTTAATCATCAGGGAAATGCAAATCAAAACTACTTTAAGATATCATCTAACTCCAGTAAGATTAGCCCACATAACAAAATCCCAAAACCAGAGATGTTGGCGTGGATGTGGAGAAAAGGGAACACTTCTACATTGTTGGTGGGAATGCAAACTAATATATTCCTTTTGGAAAGATATTTGGAGAATACTTAGAGATCTAAAAATAGATCTGCCATTTGATCCTATAATTCCTTTATTAGGTATGTATCCTGAAGACCAAAAACCACATCATAATAAAGATATATGTACCCGAATGTTTATTGCAGCCCAATTCATAATTGCTAAGTCGTGGAAGAAGCCCCAATGCCTATCGAACCACGAATGGATTAATAAATTGTGGTACATGTATACCATGGAATACTATGCAGCCTTAAAGAAAGATGGAGACTTTACCTCTTTTGGGTTTACATGGATGGAGCTGGAACATGTTCTTCTTAGCAAAGTATCTCAAGAATGGAAGAAAAAGTATCCAGTGTACTCAGCCCTACTATGAAGCTAATTTATAGCTTTCATATGAAGGCTAAACCCCAATTATAGCACAAGAATATAGGGAAAAGGGAAAGGGAGGGGAAGGGAGGGGGGAGGCTGGCTGGAGGGAGGGCAATTAGTGGGATCACACCTACGGTGCATCTTAGCAGGGTACTGGTGAAACTTATTAAATGTAGAATATCAATGTTTTCATATAGTGATTAAGAAAATGCCATGAAGGCTATCTCTAACAGTACGACCAAAATATTTCTCATTGTATATGAAGTAAGCACATTGTGTCCCATGATTGCACCAATGTACACAATTATGATTTAATAAAATTATTTTTAAAAAAAAGAATAAGAAATACAAGTTGCTCAGAAGGCTGAGGTGGGTGGATTGAGGCTGCGGTGAGCCACTACACTTCAGCCTGGGCAACAGAGCTAGAGCATATCAAAAGAAAAAGAAGAAGAAGAAAAGAGGAAAAAGAGGCAGAAGAGGCAGGAGAAGAAGGAGAAGGAGAAATACAAATGTCAGATAAACTTGTGAAATCCTGTTCAAATCATGTTGAGAGACCCTTTTTAAAATATTGTATTGACAAAAATTAAGTCATCTGATAACACCAAGTGTTGACGAGAACAGGATACAGCTCCACAAGACACATGCTGTCAGAAGGGTGTAAATGTATACAAACATTTTGAAAATTAATTTAGCACTCTCAAGTAAAGTTGAACATTGGCATAATCACAGCACAGCAATTCTACTCCTAAGTAATATATACCCTAAAGGAGTATTTTTCAAACAACAGATTGCAAATTACTAGTGTGCCATAAAATTAGTTTGAAGTACTGAGGTTAGGATTCTTAAAAAATAAAACTAAAAAATATCAGAGAGCATCATTAGTAATAATCAACAGGCAAGTAAGCATTTGGTTTCATGGAGAGTTTGCTTAGTCAGTCACGTGTGAGGTGGAGGGTCTTATGAATGTGTGGGCATCTGTGATGCTATAAAATGTATTTCTTGCTCTAAGGAATGTTACCTAAGTTTGAAAGCCCTATACAAACTCTTACACACATTTCCCAGAAAGCATGTACAAGAGTTTTAGTAATAACTTTGTGCAAAATATCAAAAAAACCAGAAACCTAAATGTGCACTAACATTGGAGATTTGAATAGGTAAGGAAGTTGTGGCATATACACACAATGGAATGTTATGGACCACTGTGAAGAGCAGTTCAGCTACATATAACAATTCAGATGAAACAATATATATTGAGCTACAGGATACCACACATTCATATTATGCCTTACTTATAAAGCTAACAGACAGTACAAAAAGATCAATAGAAACAACCAAGCTTTTGGTTGGGGTCAAACTCTGCCACTCACTAGCCATGTAACCTAGAGCAAAATACATAACCTCTGTGCTTCAGTTTCCTCATATGTGATAGAAATGAGAACCTACATCATGGCGGTTTCAGAATTAAAACCTGTAAAACACTTGGAATAGGGAAGAAGTATTAAGAAGGAACACAAGTGGAAAGACAGAAGTAGCAAGTTCTGTAGTGAGTACATGAGCATCACTATTATGTATATAAGAATTTTTGCATATATCAAATATTTAAATTTTCAAACAAGAGTGAGTTTTGCTATGCCAAGGCTCTATAAACCAAGGTTCAATAATAAGACCCTAAAGGTAAGTGATGATGGTGGCTTTGAGCAATACATACCTGGTTCTCAGCTTGTCACCCATAGACTCAGCCCAGTTTTGGAGCAGGCCAGAGAGTGGCTTTTCTTCATGGTGTTTGGTATATTGGGTCAGCAGTTCCCGGCCCACAATCTGTGCAAAGAAATTACCACTCATCAACCATGTCTCTGCAATGTAAAAAAGGCCAGAGCGTCTTCAAACACTGCATCCAGATAAGGCCTATCAGCCACGAGCAAACTCCTTGAAAGGAATCCAATATAAGACCCCATCCTTGTAGGATTTCATCACAGCAAATGTGGAGTATTTATCATACCCCCTTCAATTCTACCCCTTGGCAACTTCATTATACTTAAAGCTCTTTGTTTCTCTCTCTCCCTGTCTTTATCAGCCTCTTCCACTGGTTCTGGGACCAAGTATGTATTTTAGTTGACACTTCAGATAAAACCTGTTTGCCTTCCAGATAGCTAGTCTGTTCTCTTATTTGCCTCTGAAATTATCTGGTCAATTAGGGCCTTTGGAAAATGGTATTAAAATGCACAATCTCTATCAATCTCTGCCTTCAACACCTTTAAAGTTATAATTTGGACCTAAAACACTGAGATGTCCACAGTTAGCCGGCTGCAGAGAAAGCTCAGCTGACAGCAGCAAGTGCTAGACGTGTGGGCGAGGCCACCTTGGACCAGCTTGCCCCAGCCAACACCCCATGTGCTGCTGCCAAAGCATGAGTGATCCCAGGCAAGGCCAGCTGAAGAACCACACCCTATGAGCCCAGCCCAAATTGCAGACCTGCAAAATCATGAGCTAACAAATGTTAATCACAAGGCACTAAGTTTTAGTGTGGATTATCACAAATCAATAGATAGCCAATTCATTCTCTTTCAACTATCAATTCACAGTATTATTTGTTTCATATGCATATATCTTTTTACATAAATCACATAAAATGTTATATATGATCTCAATCAACAGTATATCACATGATATTTTTCATTTGCATTGCTGTATAGGATTCTGTTTATTGAATGGCTTTATAATTTTCTTCATTTTGATGAATCAAAACTCACTACACATTTGGTCAGATATTCAGGTGGTTTCTAATTTTACACTGTCATAATAAACTTGATGTCAGTATAGTCAGGCAAACAGCACCATCCTTTCTTGGATTATTACCTGACAATAAATCTCCATGAATTTGACTGATACAAGGTTCTTAAAGAAAGCCACCCCACCTATGAGAAGGGAGGCTGAAAACCTGTCCAGGCAACTAGGGTAGCTCTATTGGGATTGGTGGACAGAGCCACCCATGCAACGCTGAGTGCAATGCAGAGCCACCCATGCCACCCATGCAACGTTGGGTCGATTTCAACCAACAGAGAACTGCACCATGCCTAGTGTCTTATCAAATGGCCATGCCATCAAATGTACACAGGAAAGTGAGTGCCCAGAGCCCAACTCAGGTTCACCGAAGCTTTCAGGTTCTCCCAGTCCCAGGCCTATGAAAGGATTAAGCTGCCCTGTGCCCTTGAAGTTAGGGATGCTGATTAGACCAGCGCACTAGTGCCTCAGCCATCCTCTCCTTTTCTGTTGCCATGGCAACCTACAATGTTCCTGGCTGCAGCTGGGGCCACAGTCTGCATTTGAGGTTGTCATGATAATCCTGTGTATAGATGCAGGCATGGCTATGTCTTGCTGTGTGTGTGTTTACTTTATTATAAATTACTTTCCTTTGTTTTCCTTGAAGTATTGTCTTGAATTCTTGAACTTATGTCTCCAGAATGGCTATGAGATCCATAACTTTATTTCTGGATTAGTAAAGAGAGTATTACAAAATGTTTATTATCTAAAAGAGGGCATTAGTTTTGGTGAGATTGAGAATCACTATATTACCAATCAAAAGATATGAACATTTTTAAGGCTGGTGCTCTACAAAATAAGTCCAAACATCAAACACTACCAGGATTAGAGAAAATGGAGAAAATGAACTAACTTTAACTAGAATTAAAACAATAGAGCAGTTGAGTTGTTTAACTAACACAACACTAGGGTTAACATTGAGATTTTTTGTTTTTGAGAATCAATTAAATTTATGATGGCTCTGACTCAATTTCTCTCTTGCCATAAAAGAAACATCATTATAAGCATTAACACATTATTTTTTCTGATTCCTGCCCCTCCATAGCTTTTCCTCACTTTATTTTGTGATCACAGAACACATTTTGTTTCCTGGCTTATTGCATCTGAGCAGCCTGGAACATGAGAGCCGGGCAGGGCACACGCGTCCTTGCACCATCAGACAACATACGACAGAGTTGGGAGTTGAATATGTGAATGAACAAATTCCTTTCCTGTTCTCAGCATCTCGTCCAGTGTGTTTAATTCCCTGAAAACCTCCTTTAATTTCTGTCACTACTTCTGCTTTTTCCATGTAAGTCACTTAAATTGGGAAAATGAACTCACTCTAACTAGAATTAAAATTAGAATGATATGATAATCAAGTCCAGGTGCTCAACTTAAAAGAAAAAAGAGATAAATTGGGTCTTGGCTAATATCAGGAAAGCAGATTACTCATTTCTGATCTTTGTTCTTTTTCTAGGTCAAGAGACAAGGAAACATGATTTTAAAAATGAGTTTATTTTCTGCTGTTGATGCCCCCTTGGTGAAAGATTAAGTGATTGAAGCAATCAGCTACTGTGGGATTTGGGTATTACAGTCTCTAGATTCAGGACTTTATTTGATAAATGACCAGGGGGAGGTAAAGATAGATGGGTCACCACCTAGCCTGGCCATGCAATGAAGATATTCCTGTAATATACTATGTAGTGTGTGTGTGTATGTGTAAAATTTTAAATGTCGACTTTAAAATAATTATAGACTCACAGAAGTTGCAAAGTTAAAATAGCACAGAGAATCCAGCCATCACCCAGATTCCTCTAAAAGTGAGCTCTCACATAATAGTGGTTATCAAAACCAGGAAATTCAATAAAATTTGTATTCATTAAATGTTCTAGATTTAGTAGAGATTTCATTACTTAAAATGAACATAAGGATAGATGATTTGCAAAGTGAAATATTATTTTTTATACCTTTAGCTAAGTCTGGTGTTCTAATTAATACCAGATTATCTTAAGACAACTTGCGATATTATGTCTTTCTAGGTGATTGTGGGTGGCATTTTTGTGGCTCTTGGTTTCTATATGTAAATTCTCTTTTATTTTCTTATACACCTGATCAGGAGCACCTTTCTTAAGAGAACTAAACAGTCAGAACAGCCATGTTCTTTTCTTTTAAAAAAAAGATCCCATCTGCAGGAGGAATCAAGTTCATCTACAGCCAATGTTTGAAAACTATGAGTTTTAACAATTGTGCAGGATGGTGACCTCAGAAACGTGCATTTATGATGAATGTCATTTCCAGCACACAGCACTGATTATGTAACACCAATAAAAGGTTTTTTTTTTTTTTTTTTTTTTAGGTTAAATCACTTTTCAAGCCATCTATGAAGCCACTAGCATTTGCACACACTAAGTATTTCACTGATTTATGCTAGGTACAGTGAGACTTGGATTAGAAGGTCTAACAATTGAGGTTTGCTGCCAAGGTAGAAACACTTAGAGCCAATTAGAATAGAAAAATACGATTCCTAATGAAAAAACACCAGATATCCATCCTGTATCCCGGCTGTGGGGCCGCACTTGGCTTTGTACCACACAGGGTAATGGATTAGTTCAAAGTGGCAGTATTTATGGCCCTGGGACCTAGATCATGTTCCAAAGAGTCCTAGGCAGGATTACTTACATAATTTGGGACCCAGTGCAAAATGAAAACCCAGGGCCCCTTGTTCAAAAATTAAGAATTTTAGATGGTTGAGAGCAGAGCATTCAACCATGCATGGGCCTTTCTGAGCGTGGGGCCGTGTACCACTGCACAGGCCTCACCCCACAAGCCAGCCCTGGCCCTAGGGTTTCCAACAGGACTGCCAGATAAAACAAAGGACACCCAGTGAATAGCTGAACACCTGAATTTTGCTGGGTACATACTTACACGAAAACATTATTTATTGTTCACCTGAAATACAAATGCAACCGGGTGGCCTGTGTTTTCATTTGCTCCACCTGGCAAGCTAGGTTCCTGAAGGGCAGCTCAGGGGTCACCCAGCAGTGCAAGGAAAAAGACAAGATCAAGTAGACATGATACTCCAGAAAGCATTTTAACCTTTCACCTCCTTCAGATGCTGGGCATTCCTGCAAGGCAGGATTTCTATAAGAAGAGTCTATAAAAATTTCCTGTCTGGAAGAAATGAAAGACATGGAGGGAGGAGGGAAAGGAAGAGGATGAGAAAGGGGGAAGGAAAAAAAAGGGAGGGATGTAGGGAAGGGAGCTGAGGAGAGGAAGGACTGAAGGACTACTTTATACGAACACATAAACCAACAGGGAAGATGCTCTGAGTACTTACTGGGCCTTGAGCATGGATTTGAACTTTAAACTAAGGAGCATGGATAGATCTGAAATGGTGATTTAGGCCCAGCAGAAATTAATGCACAATTCAGTTGAACTTAAGAGTGGTTAGGGGTTTTTTGTTTGTTTTTAGTTAAATCCGTCCTAAATTTAACTTTACCTCTTAGTATCTCTTCCCGGTTAGAAAACAAAGGGGCCCCTTCCTTTTTTGCCTCCTTCATCCTGCCCACATTCATGGAACACTTACTGTGTACAAGGCACCCACTGTCTATATTGAGTGTGGGGGGCCCAAAGGATGAATACGATACATCGGGGCTTCTGGGCTGAGCAGGGCTGAGCATATGCACACACGGCCGAGCTGGTGTCCTCCGTAAGAACACGGCAGGCTCAGAAGCACAGCAAGTCTGAAACAGATCCCTTCCCTGTCAGGATCTGGGAAAACTTCATGGAGGAGGGAGCTTTTGACCTGAGACTTCAAGAACAGATAAGCTTAAGTCATTTGTTCATTAATTTACTCAATACCTAATAATGGCAAGAGTTATTTTCTTTGAATATTTATCTACTAAGCGTAAGCCCTGTCCCAAAGTCTTTCTATGGAATAACTAATCTAATCCTCATGACAGCAGGTGTTTAACACCATCACCCCATTGTCCACACAAGACTCCTGAGGCCTAGGGAGGTCGAGCCACTTACCAGGGTCACACTGCCAGGATGTGGTGAGGCTGGGGCTTTAACCCAGAATCCCTGCTCTTAGTAATTCCATACCTAAGCTGCATCTGCTATATGTCAGGCTCTGTGCTGGGCTCTGGAGATACAAAGACAGCCAGGGACCCATGACGTGCAGGGAGACAGGCAGGCACAGAGAGCAGCATGGTATAATGTGATGAGGTGACAGAGTGGGACATAAAGCTCAGTAGGGGCACACAGGGGCTCACACTTGGCATAAATTCTGAACCTGAGATAAAATGGAAGGGGTGGCAAGGACATCCAGGGCTGTGCACAGAGTGTCTTTAAAGGCACACAGGTACGGACAGGCAGGAAGTGCAGGCCTGTGTGCAGGGGGAAGGTCTGGGCAGGGTCTTGGCCCTGGCTGAACAGCTGACTTTGTCCAGGGGGGACGGGGAGCTGAGTGTCAGCATCAGCCTGGAGGCCACCAGATGAACCTGTGCAACTCCTGTTAGAATTTCTGATCCACACAGTCTGCAGGCCCCACAAAGTGGTTGGTTTTATCCCCACCAAATTTGACAAGCTCCCAGGAGTGCATTGCCCTAAGGCAGAGAAGGCAGCTTCTCCCTAGGGAGAGACACCAACTCCTTCCGTCACCTTCTAGGGCCATGTTGTCTAGAGGAGAAACTTTCTAGAGCCGGGGTTAAGGGTCTGTGTGCAAGGCTGTGCGGCTCCGCCCACCTCACAGACACCTGGGTCTGACACACACCTACCCTCTGCTGTTTCATATTAAAGAGATTGTATGCTACCTTCCATTGAAACAGCAGCATTTCTTGGAAGCCTGAATCCTTATTTCCTCAGAGTAACCAGTGGAGCAGAGCAGCTGCCACCCTCCTGGGGGGGGACAAGGTGCCCCAGTGTGCACCAGCTCCTGCCATCTCCTGAGACTCAAGGGCTTGCTGCAGTGATTCAGGCCCCACCTGGCCCTGACGGCCATTAATTCAGTGACCCCTGGTGTGGGCTTGGCCCAAGGATCCCATAGAGCTGGGATGACCCTGCCCCCTTCCCTCCGCACCTGTGTCTGACCCAATGCAGCCCAAACCGTGGAGGCCAGCTCAGGAACACACCCACCCTGTGGGCAGCCCCTGCTGGCCTCCAAGCCACATACCTACTTTTCTTTATGGCCCAAATCTCTCATTTAAGCTGCAGAAATGCCAGCTACTCACCCACAGCCTCTCACGTACTAGGGCATAGCACCAAGGGGACCTGCGAGGAACTGAGCTGACGTCTTCCAGGGAAGGCTTCTCCTACTGCTGTCTCCCCCTAAAACCATGGCAGCTATTGTAAGACACCACTGAGATGGCCTGGAACCACACCTGTGTCAGAGGAGCTGAACGCAGAACAGATGCCAGGGACTTAAGGACAGACAGGCCTCTAAGCCAGCCCGGGGGTCACCAAGGAGGGTGGCAGGTGTTCTCATGGTTCCAGCCACTTTAGAACAACAACAGGTAGGGATTACGGGCAGATAGAGGTGTCCTGTCTGGTAACCCCACTAGCAATGGCTCCAGATCCAATTCCTTGAAGCCAGTGCACCCGGCTCCAATGGGCAGGGCAGGGCTGCCGCAGCTGCCGTCTCCAGGGTTTCCCACGTCTGCCTCAATTGCACCAAGTCTCCTCCATCGTGCACACGCACCAGTCCCCTCCTGGCACCCAAGGCCTAACAACAAACAACAAACCACTCAGTACCACTGGGATAGATGTGACTTGTGTACTTACTGTTTTACTTAAGACAGAAAGTAACTGAACTCTTAAAGTGTGACAACATAAAGAGTTAAATGGTAGAGAGGAGAATGTTAGGAAATAAATCTTGAGAAGTTTTTTATAACTTGAGTAATATGTAAACGCTTCTGAAGGGAAAAAAATTTCTCTTTAACCCCCAATGTTGACTTAAATTGTTTCAAATTATGTTACTCAAACATGTTCAAACATAAAACTAGATATAAACACCTTATGTTTATAGCTCTTGTTCAACTATAAACTATGAAATTAAATACAAGCAAAACTACAAAACCAATGAGATTCAAATCGACAGCCCTAATAGCATGTGCCAGACTGTGTTTGGCAGCATGAACTTGGTCTTTTCTGGCCCATGTGGGTTTATTTGGGGGGGCACATTTCATACCCGCACCTCTGAGGGTTTGAGAAAGAGGCCCCCCTTCTTCGCTTCTCTTTCTCTTGGCCATGATTTGAATGTGTCCCCTCCAAAATTCAGGTGTTGCCAACACAACAGTATTAAGAGGCGGTGTTTTTTTAAAAAAAAAAAAAGAGGTGGAGTCTTTAAGAGGTGATTAGGTGCTGAGGGCTGCTCCCTTCTGAATGGGATCAGCGCCCTCATAAAGAGGCTTCATCACCTGCCTTTCTGCCGCATTCTGCCATGTGAGGACATAGCAGTCAAGACACTATCTCAGAAGCAGAAAGCTGTCCTCATCAGGGGCCACATCCAGACCGTGGGCTCCTCAGCTCCAAAACGGTGAGAAATACATTTCTGCTCTTTGTCAATTACCCAGTGGGATTCTCTTGCAGCAGCACAATCGGTCTAAGACACCTGCTTCAAGCAGCACATCATGCCATGCCTGGACCCTCACTTTATCATAGAAAATCTACATCTGGTCTTTCCTCATCAGGTCCTGGTGATCCAGGTGGTGCTATCTGGTACCAAAGGACTTACCAACACAACACAACGTCTGGGATCCCACACAGTCCCTGGTTACATGGGTGTCACTCCCATGATTTATACACAGCACTCACATTATTTCTGTTTTTATTTTGAGTTTGCAGTATTTATTACCCCATATTTTTAACAAAACTTACTTAATTGTAAGTTTATGCAATTCACTTTTTTTTTATTAAATCATAGCTGTGTACATTAATGCAATCATGGGGTACAATGTGTTGGTTTCATATACAATCTGAAATATTTTCATCAAACTGTTAAACATAGCCTTTATGGCATTTTCTTAGTTACTGTGTTAAGACATTTATATTCTGCATTTAGTACGTTTCACCTGTACCCTTCTAAGAGATTATTTCTGTTTAAATGATAATCAAAATTAAAAACAAAACCCACACTCTTGTCAAGAACTCATAGACCCCAATTTGAAAAAAAAAAAAATTCTAGGCTCGGCGCCTGTGGCTCAACAGGCTAAGGTGCCAGCTACATACACCTGAGCTGGCGGGTTCGAATTCAGCCCAGGCCCGCCAAGCAACAATGATGGCTGCAACCAAAAAAAAAAATTCTAAAATCAAACTTCTTGCAAAACTCAGAATCTGTGTAGAAACTGAAGGCCTGACTTTGGGGAGCGGAGAAGTGAAGATAAACAAGCAGCCCAGATGCAGAAGACTCTGTTGCTCCAGACTCTCACACATGAAACCCTTGAAGAAAGCCTTAAATATTTAAATACTGCAACATCTGGTTTTGAAAAAATGAATGCCAGCTTTACACACAGGTCAGTGGATTTCGAAAGAAAAAGCTAGAACATGTCTGTTCAAACGACCATGGTCAGCTTTCCTAAAACCATTCCAAAGTGCCTCCAAATTCCAAAAATATGAACAAAATTACCCCAAACCTTCTCTAAGTTCCCCCTAAATGAACAATCAAGTTTTGGGAATGCATCGGATCTGTGCCCCAAACAGATCCTCCAGCCCTCCTCCTCACTCTACTTCCGACAGCCCCACCCCCACCCCCATGGCCTTCACAGCCTTCACCAGCCAGGCCTCTGCCCGCCTCTCTGGCCCTGTGGCACACATCTCAACACAGGGCACACATCTCTCCCTACTTTTCTCTGCCATCATCAGAGATGATTCTGGACATAATCCTCCATCTGTAAGTCTGGGGAAAGGTCCTTTGACTTGTTTTCCCCTGGTTCTGCTGAGCCCCAGCTCCGCCTTGCTCTCTTTCAGGGAAGCAGAACTGTCACCCATGCCCCTGTCACCCCCTGTGCCAGTCATCCTGCTTACAGGTGCTTTAAAACTGGTTCTCCACTGCCATGTGAGTGGGTGGACCCAACCTTCACCTGTGATTTTAAGGGTATCTGTATTTTCTCCTTCTGGCCTCTCAGAATCTTCACCTACTGAGCCCTGGGGTTCAGGGAGAACGCTCCTCCAGGCTCACTGCCCAGTTTCTCCCTGCAGTCCAGGTTCTTCAGCCCCAGGTCCAGTACACACGCACTGCTTTTCCTGGACTGGACTCAGGGTCTCATTCTAGCATCTGAAATCCTGCTTGTCCGGGGGAAGAATTTTGAATTCTTCCCTCTGGTGTGAGTGGGGACAGCAGTCCTGCTGGAGGGACATGGCACACGTGGGCCTTTGTTCTCTGGGAAAGGCCTTCCTTTCTTTGCTATTCTTCATTTCTTCTCTTCCTTTCCCTACTTTTTATATTTAAGGGAGGAACTAATTTTTTAATAGCTTTAAAGATATTGACTTTTAAAATTGTAAAACCATATAAAATAGCCTTAGAAAGTAAAAGTCCCCTACTCAATCCCTTAGCCCCAGTCCCTCACTCCAGAAGTTATCATTTTTAAATAGTGTTTGTTCTGCTAGCTAGAAGGAAAAGCTTCCAAATGTCAAGGTCAAACAGATTCTCATGCCATGTTTTAGTTTGCTTCATAGTTGGGGCATACTTTTCTTCAGATGTTTTGTTTTTCCTGGAGTCTTAATGGACAGTTTTTTCTCTTGTGTCAAGAAGAAACATGCCTTTTCCATCCTGTTACTAAAATCTTCTTGCTCTTTTTTGCTGAACAGAAATAATCCCTATTTTTAAGTCATACTTTTAATCCCTCAGGCTTCCTGTTCCAAAGTGGACTAATTGTTTTTTGAGACTAATTGTTTGCCATGTTTGGGGTGCCACGCCACCCAGGTATTTCTTTACACACTCCCCTTGGGTTAGTTCCAGAAAGCATACTTTTTTTTTTTTTTTTTGGTGAGACAGAGTCTCATGCAGCCGCCCTGGGGTTGAGTGCTGTGACAGTCACAGCTCACAGTAACCTCAAACTCTTGGGCTCAAGAGATCCTCTTGCCCCAGCCTCCCAAGTAGCTGGGACGACAGGCGCCTGCCACAAAGCCTGCTAGTTTTTAGAGATGGGGTCTCACTCTTGCTCAGGCTGGTTTTAGAACTCCCGAGCTCATGCAATCCACCTGTCTCGGCCTCCCAGAGTGTTGTGATTACAGGCATGAACCACGCCCCTGCCCAGCATACAATTTTTTAAATTCTTAATTTCTTCAATGCACCTCTGTACTTCATTCACAAGTCATACTTTTCAGAAAATGCATGGTCAGGGAACTTTATTGAACACTATCTTATTTTGCCTCATATTTGATGGATAATTTGGCTAGTGATAAGCCCTCACATTCAAAATAGCTTTCTTCAGAATTTTAAAGGTATAGTTCCAAAGACTTTCTACTTCAAGGGTAGCCTGCTGACCAGCAGCCATGGCAGCACTGAGAGGACTGAGGGAAATGCAGAATTCCCCAACGTGGATTTGAACAAACTCTTTAGGGATGTATTACAGGTACCTTAGAAGAGACAAGCACTATTCCATCTTCAGTGCTGCAGAGAGCTCTGCAATCAATCTCTTATTCCACAGTAAATAATCTAACATGTTTCAGCCTGAGAGGTTTGAGGCCCTTTCTTTTTCCTCATGTTCTACAATTCTCCAGGCTTGTTTTAGGCTCCTACCTTTTCTGGTGAGTCCTACCAATCTTAAGACTTTTGCCTCTCCTAAGAGCTGAGGAATTTTCTTCTCATTCTCCAATTTACCTGCCTCTCTGCATTCTCTATTCCCTCTCTCTTGGGAATGTTATAGATTTCCTAGACTGATTATCCATATTTCTTAGCCTTTCCCTTTAACATTTCTAGTTTTGATCTTTCTGATCTTCATGCTGGGAAGTTTTTCTCAAATTTGTTCTCTATTCCCTATTTTGGGCTTTTTACTTTGCAAATGTATACTTTTAATTTGCCAGGCACATTACAGTTTTCTCAATGCTTGCCTCTCATAGCAGGCTGTTCTTGTTTCATGACTACAATGTGGCATCACACATCCTTAGGGTTACTGATTGGTTTTTGTTTCTCCACATTACAGTTTTCTCAATGCTCGCCTCTCATAGCAGGCTGTTCTTGTTCCATGAATACAATGTGGCATCACACATCCTTAGGGTTACTGATTGGTTTTTGTTTCTCTGTTAGGCTCCCTCTAGTATGGTTGTCCTATTTGTTCATCTCATTCCTTCTTTTTCATGCTGTTGCTTTTTCCTTAATTGCCTGATCATTCTTTTACATAATATTATGGAATTATGTGTATTTTTTTAGGTATGATGATGGTTTTATAAGAAAAAGTTCTTATTTTTAGAAAATGAATGTTGAGATCTTTACAGATGAAGTATCTTGATATCTGCAATTTACTTTCAAGTTGTTTCATGTTCTCTTTCTCTCAGATACTTAGCGGGTAAAAAAGCAAACATTTTAATATGACGAAATGTTAACATGTGATGAAAACAGGTGGAGAGTATGTCCATATGCTCATTGTACTAGTCTTTCAACTTTTGTCCTAAAATTTCTGTCTAAAAATGTTCATTGTAAAAGTTGAAAATCAGAACCACAAAATATCTGCTGATGCTTGAATGCTCGTTCTCTGAACAACTTTAGAAAAATACACTACAGGGTCAGAAATACATGACAGGAATCAGCTTTCTTATAGGAAAACAGGTATCTGCTTGGTCTTTTTTTTTTCCCCTCAGTTTAAATTCAATAGAAAGTACAAAATTCCACTGGGCTGAGCCCCACTGCTGGTACATGGCACATACCAGCTGGCCTGCCCCACAGCACAGCTCAGGATTCCCACCAGGGGAAGAAAAGCTGACCCTCCCAACCCCTGCAGGAAAGGCCCGTCCTGTCCCACACCACATCTCCCACATCTTGGCTGAGTGTGTTTTAAGCACAAAAAAAAGTTTTGTTCTCTTGGCTACCTGCTGTAGCCCAGCACTGAAAAGAGCCAGCACTCGCTTTTGTTTGGAGGAAATATTTGCTTTTTTGGATACTGGGCTTGATGGCATCACTGCTGGGCTCCCATCTGGTCATCAGCAGTTCCAAGACAGTTCTCTATGACAGAACCACCTTGACCAGTCAGGAAGAGGATGCCCTGGCTTGGATTTTAAGCATGTTAATGGTAAGCCATTTGCATCTTTGTATATTTGCACTGTGGGGTAATGAGCAATATACGCAAAGCTTCTGACTGACATTCTTCAGGAAATCTGCCAGAGTGGATTAAGAAGGGACCTGTCTCGGTGTATCTCTAATGAAGCAAAAGGAAGTTATAATGAGATTTCATGAGTGTGGGTAGTAATTGGATTTGGTGGAGGGTATAATCAAATCTCACCAAGCTTCTACAACCTTTGCCCCTGGAAATAATGAAAGGGTCAGGAAACCTTCCATCTTACTTAAAGGGAGACATGTAAAGCTGCAGAAACTCTATAGAGCATATCCCCAGTCACGGGATGACAGCTCCAGCACCTTCAGAACTGCAGAAAGGCTTCCTCTTCAGGTGGGGCGGCAAGCACTGTAGGTAATACCTGAATACTCTGAAACTCATTGACCACTTTGCATCCTCGAATCTCCTGAAATTTCCATCTCTACCTCAATAAGGAGTATTGAAGCAGAACCCAGGCCAGAGAAGGGTGTGCTCCCCCACATGGGCAGATTCCAACACACAAGTAGAAGGCAAGTGTCTCAGAGCAGGTGCAGCACTACTTCCTGTCACCATAGAGGCATCACCCCTGGATGCCTGGCAGCCACAACTCTGGGCCCAACCCAGGGCATGAAGCCTATAGGATTCCTCTAAGGGTACTGACTGATGGTAAGCAGGCAGGCTGACCCCCACCCTAGCACCAAATAAGTGCTCAGTGCCTCACCCCAAGCCCTTAAGGCTCCTTCCTGGAGCAGGACTGCTCTGCTCAGGTTCTCTGATGTGGGACAATCCTCCCTCTAGCTCAGATTTACTACTAATACCTTAAACTGGCTTATAAACAATAGAAATGTATTTCTCACAGTTCTGGAAGCTGGGAAGTCCCAGTTCAAGGTGCTGGCAGATTCAGTTGGATGGCACCTTCTCGCTGTGCCCACACATGGTGTAAGAGGCAAGGCGGCTCTCTTATAAAGCATTAATCCCATTCAGAAGGGCAGAGCCCTCGTGACCTAATCACCTCCCAAAGACCCCATCCTCTAATACAATCACCTTGGGGTTAAGTTTCAACACTGCGAATTGTGGGGGAGACACATTCAGACCACAGCTGGTTAACCCATCCCTTTCATGTCAATTTCATGCCGTACTTTCCATTCTCTAGAAATTTTTTTTAATTCTTTCTTTTAATTTTTTTTACCCTCTTACCACTAGACCACCAGGGACATTCTCCAGAAGTTAATAAAAATCCTTGGTCTCCTGATGGCTCCTCTCCCTCTGTCAATGCCATTGCAAACTTAATCCCTTTGAGTATTCTACCCAGTCACTTCCATGGGATTTGAAGAGGAAGGAGCCACAGCATGGGTGCCTACATTGTCACACCCAACCAGAAGTCCCTCTCTCAGAGTCCAGTCCTATTTGTGCTGCAAGTTTTGCTGTCTGCTGCTTTCCTTCTGATGCTTCCCCCAACACCACCACCAACTTTTATCTTCCCTCTTCTTAGCTACACAAGCAGAAAGGGCATAGCCTTATCAAGCTATCATAGCATAGCACCACGTGCAGACAGAAGTTAACACAGCAGGCCTGAGGTTGGGTTCTTGGCAAGGAGGCACTTGGCTGGCATCCTCGGAACTGGGATTGGGAGAAGGGTCCCAGCATCCCCTTACTGTGCCCAACCATTTCAGCAGACAGATAATTTATGCTGAACACCTGCTTTTCTTCTGAAAGTCTACAACTTGATACTAGGCAGAGGGTGCCTAACTGACTTTGGTAAAAACCTTGGGTGCTGAGTGTCTACCAAGCTTCTTGGGTAAGCATCATTTTGCAGGTGTTGTCACAATTCGTTGCTCGGGTAAGTAAGCAAGTCCTGCCTGGCTCCATTGAAAGAGGACTCTCAGAGACTCTCAGCTACTTGCCATTGGTTTCCTCTGGACTTTAGCCCATGTGCCTGTTCTCTTTGCTGATTTTGCAATTTATGTGTGTGTGTGCATATTTTACATAAAATTTTGCTGTAATAAATATGAATAGCATAACTATATGTGAGTCTTGTGAGTCCTCCTAGCAAATCATCAATCCTGCGGGTGACCTTGGGGACCCCCAACACACACTACTTATACAAGAAGGGTTTCCAGCTGGATCATGGCTTGAGGTAGCATTTTTCCAGTATATGCCTGGAAGATACTAATCTGGCAAAATGGTCAAAGAAGACTCACACAGTCTGGTCTCAAAAGCTCTGGCGATCTCCTTAGCAGACTATGAAACCGAGCAATCCCCCGTTTCTGTCCTCAGCCTAGGCCTTGGAGCACTTGTGTGGGTCCTCGGTGCACAGGGCGCCACCCCTCTCTGTGGTGGTAGACACCCTCAGCCCAGCATCCCCACGGGTTACTATTGTCTGTAGGCCAGAGCTCCGCCTTTCATTCTGCACACTCCCTGTTACGCGAAAAACAGAAGGAGGCCAGGTCTCCCCGTGCGTCCACTTTCATTCACAGGTAGAAATCGTGACGACTCCCAAAACTAAGTAAACAGCCTTTTCACGACACCCACAAACAGGAGCTTGCAATTAAAGCACTAAGTCACATTTTCAGGGTCAAGGGATGCTGAAGTTTAAAATATATTTCTAATAAGAAAGGTGTCAAGAAAAGCTCACACTCTTAGATCACCAGATGAGACGAAGAATGTGAATTAGTAGAATGTCTGAATTACTGAATGTTCTTAAGAAGTGGTTTTGTTACAACATGTAGGCAGGAGGGAGACAAAAGAGTAGACCAGCTTTAACCTAGCCCAAGTTAAATTGCCGATTTTAATTCCCTCATATAGTTTGCTTTACTAAAGAAGTCTCTAAAAGCAAGAATAATGAGGGGAGGAGAGCTGCCACTGAGAACCACGTGGTATCTCCTTCTCAATGGACTGTGCTGACCCCTAAATAGTATTCTAAAAATGTCTGAATTCCTCTTTCGGTTAGCAGTTCTTGCATTATAAAAAGCAGCCATCCTCATTACAACTCATTTTAACAATACACAAACATGGAAAGAATATTCTCTCATCCAGAGCCGTTACGGCATAAAGATGCAGCACAGAGAAATCAGTATTTTGCTCTATTTCTTTCTAAACTTACTTGTGGATGGATTTTTGTCTTATTTCTCCTTTTCTGACTTTTTCTTACAAAATTGTAATTTCATTTGCAAGAATGCAACTGTACTAAGGCAGCTGCAAGAAATAATTTGGAGATCCCATGCACCCTTTACCCAGTTTCCCCAGGAGGTAGCACTCAGTGTAGTATTTAATAGCATCCCTACTAGGAAAGACAATGTTGGTACAATGCACAGAATTTATGTGGTTTTCACATGTGTGTGTGTGTGTTTAGTTCTCTGCAATTTATCACATGTGTGGATTTGTGTGACCTCCACCTTGGTGAAGGAGCAGAAGAGGTCCATCACAAGTCCCTGCAAGTTCTCTTTTCTCTCCATCACTTCTGGCAACACTGATCTGACCTCCATTGGTATAATTTTGTCATTTCAAGAATGGTTATGTGAGTGGAATCCTACAGTGTGTAGCCTTTTAAGTTTGGCTTCTTTAGTCACGTGGTCAACAGCTCCTTGTTTTTCACTGCCGTGTGGTATCATGATGTGGATGCACCAGGGTTTCTTTAAGCACTCCCTGTGGAAGGACACTTAGGTTGTTCCCACTTTTTGGCTATTAGGAACACACAGTAAAGCAGCTATGAACACTCACATGCAGGCTTTTGCGTGAACATTATTTTTTCATTTCTCAGAGTGAATACCCCATAGTGTAACTGCTGGGTTGCAAAGTTAACACATTTTGCTTTCTAAGAAACATCTGTACTTTTTTTTAGAGTGGCTGCAACATTTTACATACCCACCAGCAATATGTGAGTGATCCAGGTTCCCCTTCCTTGTCAGCATTATACATTATTAATATTTACTTATTTTAGCTATTCTGATAAGAGTGTAGCGATATCTCATAGGAGTTTTGATTTGCATAATGACTAAAGTGGCATATATTCTCTCACGCCATCAGCATACCTTTGTCAGTGGAATGTCTGCTCAGGTGTTTTGACCGCTCTCCAGTTCGATTGCTTTTCCCTTCTGGGTTTTGAGGGTTCTCTATGTTCTAGGCCCACATCCCTTTTTGGGTGTGTTATTCTCAGATGTCTTTCCCTGTCTGCAGCTTGTCTTTTCATCCTCTTCACAGAGTCTTTCACAGAACACCAATTTTTAGTTTTGATGAAATCCAATTTAATCAATTATTTCTTTTATTTTTTCTTTTTCCCCAGCCTCAGGTCTCAAGGATTTTCTCCTAAGATTTTTCCTAAAAGTTGTATAAGGTTACATTTTTCCTGAAAGTCAGTAATCTATTTTGAGGTTTTTTGTTTTTTTTTTTTGTAGAGACAGAGTCTCACTTTATCACCCTCAGTAGAATGCCGTGGCGTCACACAGCTCACAGCAACCTTCAACTCCTGGGCTTAGGTGATTCTCTTGCCTCAGCCTCCTGAGTAGCTGTGACTACAGACGCCTGCCACAACGCCCAGCTATTTTTCTGTTTTGCAGTTCAGCCGAGGCCGGGCTTGAACCCGCCACCTTCAGTATGTGGAGCCAGTGCCCTACTTGATGAACCACAAGCACCGCCCTGAGTTCATTTTTTTTTCATAATGTAGGAGACTTAGCGGTTGAGGTTCCTTTTATTGACTGGATGTTCTGTATTATTCCAGCACTAATTGTTAACAAGCCTGTCTTTCTTCCATTGAATTGCTTTTCCAACTGTGTCAAAAATCAGTAGGGCAAGCTTGCATGGGTCTGTTGCTAAGTTTCCTGTTCTGGTCTATCTCCTCACCACTGGCACAGTGTGCTGGTGACTGCAGCTACATCCAGGGCCTTCACCCTGGGAACGGCCCCTCCTCTCATTTGAGTCTTCTTTTCCAGAATTTTATTCTAGCTATTCTCTTCTGTGTCTTTCCATATAAACTGTAGAATAAGCTTGTCTATGTCTACAGGAAAACTTTGCTGTGCTATTTTTTTCTATTTTTTTGTAGATAGGTTCCCACTCTTACCCAGCCTGATCTCTGAACTCCTGAGCTCAAGTGACCCTCCTGCTTTGGCCTTCCCAGGTGTTGGTGTTACAGGTGGGAGGCACCACACCTGGCCTTCTCTTTTTGCAGATCCCTTGAAATTTTCTTGTAGACAGACATGAAACATGCAAAGAGGAACAGTTTTACTTCTTCCTTTCTAATCTCTATGGCTTTAATTTATTCTTTTTTGCTTTATTGCACTACTAAAACTTCCAGCACTATGTTGAATAACAGTACTAATGGTGAACATTCTTTTTTTGTTTGTTTTTTGTAGAGACAGAGTCTCACTTTGTCACTCTCAGTAGAGTGCCGTGGCGTCACACAGCTCACAGCAATCTCCAACTCCTGGGCTTAGGCGATTCTTTTGCCTCAGCCTCCCGAGTAGCTGCGACTACAGGCGCCTGCCACAACGCCTGGCTATTTTTCTGTTTTGCAGCTCGACTGAGGCTGGGTTTGAACCTGCCACCTTTGGTATATGGGGCCGGCACCCTACTTGATGAGCCATAGGTGCCGCCCTGGTGAACATTCTTGCTTTTTTCCAGTCTTGGGGAAAAAACATTGCACATTCCACTAGTAAGCATGATGTTAGGAATAGTTTTTATACATGCTCTTTTTTTTAAGTTGAAAAAATTCCCTCCTTTCCTAGTTTGCTGAGAGTTTTTTATCATGAATATTTGTTAGATTTTGTCAAATGATTTTTCTGTGTAAGTGGATATGATCACATGACCTTTTCGGGGTCTTTTCAGGTGTATTCTGCCATTGTAGGACTGGGTGTTCTGTATATGCTGATTAAATCCTGCTGTTTGCTTGTCTTGTTCCTTTCTCCACACATCCTCTCTGATTTCCTGTCTAGTAGTTCTGTTAATAGCTGAGAGTGATATGTTAACGTCTCTAATTATAATTATTGATTTCTCTATTTCTATCATTTCTATCAGAGTGTTTCCCAGTATGCCACAATAACATGTTATATGGTTTTATTATTTATATATTCAAATTTTTATAAATATATTGTATTTTGCATATATATCTGTCAATCTGTCTATATATCTATATCTACCATCACAGTCTAGTGGTATTGACATTTTACCATTTTGAGTGCAATGTAGAAAGTTTATTACTTTTATTTATTTATTTTTGAAACAGTCTCACTCTGTCACCCTAGGAAAAATGCTCAAATCATAGCTCACAGCAAACTCAAACTCCTGTACTAAAGTGGTCCTTTTAGTACACTCAGCTTCCTGAGTAGCTGGGACTACAGATGCCCACCACAATGCCCAGCTAGTTTTTCTATTTTTAGTAGAGATGGGGTCTCCTTCTTGCTCAGGCTGGTCTCAAACTCCTGAGTTCAAGCAATCCGCCAACCTTGGCCTCCCAGAGTGCTAAGATTACAGGTGTGACCCATGGCACCCCACCATTGTAGAAACTTCACTTACTTATTTTTTTTTAATTAAATCATAGCTGCATACATTAGTGCAATCAAGGGGCACAATGTGCTAGCTTCATATACAATCTGAAAGGTTTTCATCAAACTGTTTAACATAGCCTTCAAGGCATTTTCTTAGTTATTGTATGAAGACATTTGTATTCTGCATTTAGTAAGTTTTGCCTGTACCCTTCTAAGATGCACTATAGGTGTGGCCCCACCAATTACCCTCCCTCCACCCCAATCTCCCCACTCCCCTCCCATCCTATATTCTTGTGCTATAATTGGCTTATAGCCTTCATCTGAAACCTTTAAATTAGCTTCGTGGTAGGGCTGAGTACATTGGATATTTTTTCTTCCATTCTTGAGATACTTTGCTAAGAAGAATATGTTCCAGCTCCATCCATGTAAACATGAAAGAGGTAAAGTCTCCATCTTTCTTTAAGACTGCATAATATTCCACGGTATACATGTGCCACAATTTATTAATCCATTCGTGGGTCGATGGGCACTTAGGTTTCTTCCATGACTTAGCTCAGAGGACATAGAGAAAAAAGGAAAATGTTACAAAAATGAAATTTCTAAAATTAAAGAGAAGTAAAGGTTAGACAAGAGCTACAAAGCCAAGAGATATGCTGGAAGTTCTTTGGCAAATGTCATTACAAGACCCCATGTCTCTAAATCTCAAGGATGAAATAAAACATCTCCACTCAGAAGAACAAGTTAAAAATAGGGGGAAAATCAGTCTGGTCTTTAGATTCTTCACCATGACGTATTTGGAACGAGGACATTCTTAAGTACATCAGAACTGTGAGGAGACAGCATAAGTCGTTCTTAAAACTGATAGAACTACTGGATAACAAAACAGAGCATAAAAACGGATCAAATTGGATAAAATGCTCGCAGGCAGAGTGAGACTGAGTGTTCAACACATCTAAATGTACAACTAGTTTTTAATGACTCCATTATTTTTATGTTAATTTTATAACACTTTTGATTTATATTTCAGAGAATAATGTCTTTAGCAAAAAACCTAAAATTGGCTCAATATTTATTTCAATTTCTTTTCTTCATCTAAGTATGACAGAAACAATTTCTCTTTTAAAATAATGTTAGAGTCTGAACCTGTTTTCTATACTTTTTTTTTCTTATTTCTCTTCTTTTTGTCTTTGTTCTTAGGCAAATAGGTTTGTCCAGAAGTGTGCTGACCAAAAGCTAACAACTCTCCCTGGGTAACTTAACATTGATTCATTTAAGACTTTCTTCCCTGACTATCCTGTTTATGATTTTTAACAAAATATTAATAACATATCAATTTTATAACAGAGGTCTTTTTAAAAAAAAAAGTATTTTATCACTTTTTTTCATGTTGGAAGGATATTATTAAAGTCTAAAGAAAGAATTTTTTTTGAAATGATATTCAGTGCATGTCAGTGCCCCAGGTAGTTTTGATAATGAAACTTGCACATTATTTCTGGATTTTTGAAAGAATCTTTTATTTAAATCCTTCACCCTGTTGGCATCATGCATCCACATAGTAGATAGTTGTCTTGAAAAATCCTCTTCCATCTTTCTATGTAACAGCCCAAATGCAAAGGAAGATTTTGTCATAAATCTACTTACAAAAAAGCTCTTCTTCTGCCATATGACTGTTTTTGAAAATATCGACTTTACTATGTAAAAGCAATTGTTAAGAAACATATGTTTTACTTTGATACAGAAAAATATCTTTCAAGTTTTAGAAATGACTGTGGTAAAACATGTGTCATAGTATAAACCCCAAGGCTGAAATAAGGACAAAGGCATGTGGAGTTACTAAGGTTTTCAGCGAGAAAGAATTCAAGGGGTGTAGATGCCAATGTTATAGAATCCAAAACACGCACAACCCAGTTCACACCTTGCACTGATAATAACGTTTTACACTATAGGATACCAGACTCTGTAGTGAAGATCTTTGTAGATAATATGTCTGATTATCACAACCATCCCTATAAATTGGTGTATAAAGTGGAAGAAATTCTGTAGTGAAGTAACCTAGTGAATATCACGAAGCCATTAAGTGTCAGCATCATGCCCTAACCCAGGAAGTTTGACTCCACACTTTCTTTATACGGCTCATCTGATATTTGAGAAAGTAAATTCCCTAGATAATTCACAGGCATATTCTTAGTTTCCTAGTGAGCAGAATAAACCTGTGAATAGCATTATGATGGAGAATGTACTCACGAAGACTAGTATCATGAACATCCTTAAAAACTGAGACAGTTCTTGAATGGAAAAGTACTCACAGGGGGTGCATGTCCACACTTAGCAGTGTGCTTACACTTTGGGAGATAATCCTTAAAAGTGTGTGTTGGGGAGGTGGAATTTGCATCTAAGTATTTCTAAGATGAATTAGGAAAGCCGATGTTATACCTGGATGCTCCTTTGGGGTCATCCTGACAATGTTATTAATGCTGCAATAGCCACGCGGACAGATGTTCTTTAGCCTTCACAGGAAGCAAGGAAGCTAGCAGGAAGGAGAAATACATAAATCTAACCAATAAAAATGTTAGCAACTAGCACAATGCTAGCATGAAACAAGAAACAATAATCTTTGTAAAGAATAGAGTATAAGTATTTGTTTTATTGTGCTGCACTCAGGTTTATTGTGAAGCAGTGCAACTTACGTTTCTGTTGCTAATGGCATTTGTAAAATTGATAGTTTTACAGGGAGGATTGTGAGCAGCTATAAAAATATTATTTCCCTATAGATAAAAGTTAATCCCCATTTCATCAACCCATGAAACATGGTTTAGGGATGGATCAAAGGAGTCAGGTGCGACAGAGTCTAGAATCTCAACCTGGCTATAGAGTCCTTAAGGAAATGCAAGTTTCAGACTTTATTTTCTTGGATCCCAAGGCCTCCTTCTGAGACTGATCTGAGAACCTAGTTGCAATTTATTCTTTCAGTCCTTTAAGGGGCCATTTATTTTATTACGGTAGCCACAAAGGTTTAAATATGAGAATCCTAACAGCTCCCAGTGAATAGCATGTAAAATAGTGTTTTACAATGGGCATTTTTGGAGATAAGAGAAAACACAGCATATAATGATTCAGTTTCTGAAAAAAATTGTCTAAAGACCAGCATGTATATCTTATGTGTCTGCCTCATTGACAAGGCCATCAGTAATACGCTGTACAAATGCAGGTTCACCTGCCTAGGTAGAAAAGCTCTCTGGATATGTTGAGGTGCACTACAACCCATATAATCTAGTTGATTTGAGAGGATGAAGAAAATAATCCATAAAGAGATCATCAATAGATGACTAAAAGAATTTAGAGAGTAACAAAGTATGTGTGTGTGTGTTAAATATGTATGCTTTGCTGTTTTCATCTAAAAAATGGATTGAGATGAAAAACTGGAATCAGATGAAAAATACAAGATCAACACTAGAATTTGTCATGGAGGATAAGACAATATGAAGAAGAAAGAGAAAGAGAGGGAAATATGTATGATTGCATGAAGTCAGTATTATTTATTCATTCCTTCATTTAAAAAGTGGATCTTAAGTCTCTGCTGTGTGCTAGCTCTATTTTAAATGCTTTAACTATGTCACTGTGATAAAACAGGTAAGCATTATAATCTTTGTAGAGCTTGAATGTTAGCAAAAGGAGAAAGAAAATTACAATAATAATAATGAATTTATAATATAGCCTCTTAAGAGGTGATAAATATAGCAAGGCAAGAAGGTATAGAAGTATGCAATTAAGCCCATAAATACTGAATCTATATTATATGAAAGTGTAGAATTTAGTATTTTTAACAGAATGATGAGAAGGTATTCAGGCAATTATAGTTCAAGAAAAATTGTTGATATCTTAAGAGAGAAGAAGCATGCACTGATAGAGATTCTCAACAAGGACTGGGCTACGTAAACATTACTATGTCTAGTTAAAAGATATTTTGTTTTTCTGTTGAACAAGTAATATTAGGGTCCCTCACAACTCACCAATATTCTTATTTTTCTCAGTTTCATAGTAAAAAATCACAATATAAAACATGCCTTACTTGTGATTATGAAATCCAGGGAAAGAAAATACATCAAGGACCAGAAGTGGGTCTTCTAATTATTTTTTTCAGTTTAAGATAATGCTTTCATCTACTATGTGAAAACATTTTTGATCCATATTTAGAAGTTTTCTCCTGACCCTTCAAATATGCACTATGAATGTTATGTCAATCAGGTTGATAAAAATATCTCAGATTGTATGTGAAGCCTGCACACTGTACCCCATGGTTGAATTATTGTACACAGCTATGATTCAATTAAAAAAATTAACTTCAACTAATTAAAATTTATTAGTTTTAAAAAAAGAAAGATAATGCTTTCAGGAGAGAAAGATATGTGAAAAACTAATAGTCAGCATTTCATAATTTTCAACCTTGGCTTACAGTTTTAAGACTCATGAGCAAGAGGTACTATTTTACAGTACAGCTTGTAAAAACAAGGAAAAACATTTTGGGTAGGACATGATGTGTTTAATTGAAACGAGAGAAGAGAAAAGAAGAAAACAACTAACATGGGAATGACTGTCCTTAAAGGCTCTGTCAGTTTTGGAGAAATTAACAAAAGATACAAACAGGAATGAACGATATAATTATGTTCTACTTGTTGGAATATAACTCATAAAACATTCTTTACCTCTTAGCAATATCACAAGTATCAAAATTTGGTAGATAGGATGTTGCCTGTGTAGAAAAATAACTGCACATGAGAAGAAACCAACAATTATGATCTGTCTTATTCCACTGATGTATTTCAAACATAGTGGAGAGACTGTAGCTGAAACAAGAAAGAAGAGAAAATAATTGTGGAATGAATTATACATTTTCAGACATTCTATGTGATGTGTGTAGAGAGAAAGCCCTTTAATGAAGTTCCATGAAGAAGGGCTATGAAGACTGTCTGGCTTTGTTGACTAGATCAGTTTACACTCTCAGACAATATTACAGATTGAAGGGTAAATTTTCTGCTATCGACCTTGCTCCATGGTCTAGTCAATGTTTTTTGGGTATCTAGGAAAGGAGACCCAATCAAACCAGTGCAATAAAAGTAGGGCTTTATTTTAAGAATATAAAGCCTCAGGGGCAGGAACTACAAAACAATAGGTGTCACAAAATGTAGGAAAATAGGATACTTGGCTCAGCTCCTAATCTTAGTGTGTATGTTCTATTCCTTCTCTTTGCAAATTGACTTTGTTCTGTTCCCACATAGTGATTCCTTATTATCAGACCAGTCTGACCTTTCAGTGTGCGTCCTCCAGCAAATGGATCTAGGTTCTCATTGACTTGATCTCATTATTTCCAGTGACACATCTAATTGGGTTGGTTTATCTTCTCTCCTCTTGTTGCTGGTATCTAAAATTTAATTTCTTTCTTCATGATAAAAATAAATTATTATTATCTTTATACTTCATTATCCTTTATATTTACTATATATATATATTTTATATACTATATATATATGCATTTTTTTCAGGTATCTCTTAACTTCAGATTCGTGTATTTATCTCTCTGATTAACAGTTCTTTTTTGGCAAATGTTCACTAGTAATGATCTCATTCGATGTATACATTTGACAAATTATACAATTTATATGACAAAAAAATTTCATTGAAGTCATTATTTCATTTCAATCTGGAATTATTGCTATCTCCAAGATGCATCAGGAATTGTCAAAGGCCTGAGATTTTACTTATCTTACAAGCTAACAATTAAGCATACTGTAATTTCATGGATACCAGCAGAATGTCAGAAGACAAGAGATTTCTGGGTAGAGTTAAAGGGTTTTATCACTTGCTGCGCAATGGGCAATGTGAGTTCTATATTCATATTGGTTCCTTCCCCTTCCCCAAGTCCCACTGGAGAATGAAGAGTGTCCAAATTCATTCCCATGTATACACTCAGTTTATGTGACTATTAAGAACACTGAACTTAGGATCCCGCATGTTGTAAGAGAGCTGCTGGTAAACGGGCCCAGCAATTGTGCTAGAGCAGTGGTTCTCAACCTGCCTGATGCCTCCTAATGCAGAGACCCTTTAATACAGTTCCTTATGTTGTGGTGACCCCCAATCATAAATTTATTTTCAGTACTACTCCATAGCTATAATTTTGCTACTGGTAGGAATGATAATGTAAATATCTGATATGCAGAATGTATTTTCATTGTTACAGAGGGGTCGTGACCCACAAGTTGAGAACCGCTGTGCTAGAGGGAGGCATTATATTATCTTTATTACCCATGCCAGGGAACAAACTTTCTTCTCTTTTGAAAGGTTGCACTATCTCTATATTTCATAGTAATTTTCTACATAAGTAGCCTAAAAAATATATTCAGACAAAAACTTCCAGTATCTCCTCACAAAATGTGTAGAAACTCAATTCATGGAAAATTGTCTAATTATTGCTAGTATTAACTTTGCTGGGGGGTTTTGCCTTTATTTATTTTTAAGTAATTAATGCTATTTCTAAATTTTAAGCAGCTAAAAAATGTTATGTTTTATTTCAATAAATTTAGGGGGTACAAGTGGTTTCTTGATGCATGGATGAATTATGCAGAGTAGCCACAGAGTTCATGTGCAATTTAAAATACTGTGTAATTTAAAATTACAGATGAATTTTATGGCCATATAGTAGCATTTAGTGTATCTGTCGCTTGAATAGTGTATGTTGATTACCCATAGGTAATCATTCCTTATTCTTCTCATAGCCTCTCCCTCTGAGTCTCCGTTGTTTACTGTGTCACTCAGTATGGCCATATATACCTACGGCTTAGCTCTCACTTAGAAGTGAGAACATGTGGTATTTGTTTTCCATCCCTGAGTTACTTCCCTTAGGATAATGGCCTCCAGTTCTACCTAGATTGCTTCAATAAACATTATTTCATCATTTTGATGCATGAATAGAATTCTTTGGTGCATGCATGTGTATATGGTATGAACACACACTCACGCTTTGTCCACTCATTTGTTGTTGGGCACTTAGGTTGACTCCATTTTGCAACTGGGATTCATGCTGTGAAAAACACGTGTGTGCAGGTGTATTTTTGATATAATGTCTTCTTTTCCTTTGGGTATGTATTCACTACTTGTTTTTTGGGGAATCTATAAAGTTTTTCCCACAGAAGCTGAACTAATTTACATTCCCCTCTACTGTGAAAAAGCAACAACCTTTTCATCACTTCTGCACCAACATCTATTGATTTTTAACTTTTTATTTCTTTCTTGCTTTTTCTTTCTTTTTTTGTAGAGACAGAGTCTCACTTTATTGTCCTTGGTAGAGTGCCGTGGCATTGCAGCTCATAGCAACCTCCAAATCCTGGGCGTAGGTGCATCCCGAGTAGCTAGGACTACAGGCGCCCACCACAACGCCCGGCTATTTTTCTGTTTTGCAGTTTCACCGAGGCTGGGTTTGAACCTACCACCTTTGGTATATGGGGCCTGTTCCCTACTCGACGAGCCACAGGCGCCACCCTGATTTTTGACTTTTTAAATAATGGTCTGAACAATTCCACCCCTAAGAGAAAACACACAAATTTAGTGTGTATTTCCCTATTCATTTAACCTCCATGGGAACATGCTTTTGATGGATCAGATGATCAGTATAATTTAGACAAGTTGAAATTGAGTTTGTTTTTGAGTGACATTCACATACATGGACCTGGTTAATAAGTAAATGAGCCTACATCTGTAACTTGGAAAAGCTGTCTGTGATGTGTGTGTTAATTTGGAAATTAAAATTATAAACAAAACTTAATTGTTTATGTTTATGGGCATGTGTAAGCAAGAGGTAAGAGTTTCATCAGAAGACAGCCTAGGGAAGAACTGTGAATTACATAAGAACTAAAGAACCTCAAAAAAGAAGAGTCTTGAGAAACAGGCTTAAGGAGCAACCACGTCCATAGGAAGCATGCAAAGGAGAGTTGTGATTAAAGTGTACAAGCAATTTCAAGAAGATGGTGTTTTCCATGGTGTGTAGTGTCAAATATCTATTAGATTTAATAGCAAGGTGATTGCTAATGACTTTGAAGTGAAGTGGTTGTGGCTGCTAAAGTTTAAATGTAGTTGGTTGAGGAGTAAATAAATGGGGGGGGGGGGGAGAATTTTACCAGCTAGAAGAAAGGGAGTGGTTGTATCTAGAGAGTGCATCACAGGAAACTTTATTTACTTTAAGAATATTGTAATGGCATGAGGGTTTTTGTAATTTTATTTCAGGGATAGGTTTTTATACCTTGAGCTGACTGAATTTACTACACATTTAATAAAAATTACAGAATGGATACAAAGCACATTTTTTAAATAATTTTATTGAATCATAATTATGTACATTGGTGCAATCACAGGGCACGATTCATATACATTCAGAAATATTTTGATCGTACTGTTACAGATATCCTTCATGGCATTTCCTTGATCACTATATAAAGACATT
>CAUYON010059259.1:0-44820 GCA_963573935.1 Arctocebus calabarensis | reverse complement strand
TGATTCATTTTTTTTATTAAATCATAACTGTGTACATTGATGCAATCATGGGGTACAATGTGCTAGTTTTATATACAATTTGAAATATTTTCATCAAACTGGTTAACATAGCCTTCATGGCATTTTCTTAGTTATTGTGTTAAGACATTTATATTCTACATTTAGTAAATTTCACATGTACCCTTGTAAGATGTACCGCAGGTTAAGTGATTCATTTTAAATCAAGCTTATTGAAGTATAATATACATGCAAAAATGTACCCACTAATATACAATAAGAGATACCCATTTTAAGTGTGTAGTTGTGTGTGAAGTAGTCCCTTAAATTTCATTCTTTGACAATATCAGCCAATGTCCCATCAGGTTGATATCAAAATGACAGTTACACTGGACATATTATAAATGCTTATAAAAGCTTTCTGAGTATGTGAGTTTGTTTGCATTATCAATTAAGTGGTCCAAGACTTTTATATGGTAGTCTTATATTTGTGGCACTCAAATGTCAGCCATCTGGGTGACCCTGAGTCTCACAACTTTACCAGATACTTTGACTTTTAATGTGCAAATAGAAATAGTTCAATATTTCATTCTAAATACTATGGAAGTCCAGTGGCCTAAGGATTTGGCCATCAGTACTACATAGCACTGAAAGCAACACAGGTATTAGCTGGTGACCAGTCCTATAATGTTGTAGACAGTAATGTCTTTGTTTTCATTTTGCTTTTTGCTAGACTAGAAGAAATCTTCCTAGTTTTGTCACAGAAGGAATAGAGGTGACAATAAAGGAGATAAATCCTTACTTTATTGTTGCAGGTAGAGAAATATATAAATAGCAATATATTTTTAAATTTAGTAAACCTTCTGATATAACTTGATAAATATTGGCAACCTAGTAGATGACAACCATTCCATAGTAATGGTGTGAAAGAAATTTTTGACAGGAAGAAAGCAATAGCGATTTTTCATTTCATTTTTAAGATCTACAGGAGGTCAGAGTAGTCAGGTAGCTAAAGAGGTTTTTAATCCAGACAGTACAATTCTTTCTGAACATTAAGAGCTAATTCAAATTCTTGCCTACTAAAGGACTTTAGGAGAAGGCCAGCTGAAGTTCTGAAGGATTTTATACTATGTTTTCTTACCTTACATTCATTTTTGTTAACTTTAAAAAGCATAGAAGAACAAATCTATCCTAATATATCTCCTAGGGAATATACTGTCCTTAAGAAAACTGTAGTGGATCTATTTGTTTTCTGTGTTCTTGATTTGTTTTTCCTAATGTACCAAGGAATGTCTTTGTTCTTTTTAACATGATGGTAAGAAAAAGTGTTTCTCTGTTAAGCTGTGGTAGAATTAGTTGATTATGTCCATTTAGAAGGACAGGCCATGTCAGCAGGGTATGTTTTGAGTTGGCAATGCATTACAGGTTGGACTAGCTTGTCCTCTTTCTTGCTGAGCACATTTTCAGATCAGTCATATATTTATTTCTCTCCCACAAACTTGCAGTCTAGTGGTAGAGTCAGACCTTGATCCAAGTAATCATGTAAGTCTGTAAAGGTGGAACTGTGGTACAAGTTAGGAAGAAGAGGTGCATGCTGAGATGGCTTGGGGCTTCAGACCTCATCAAGGGACTCTTGGCAGGGTCCCTGAGGAAGTGCAAATTAAAATGGGATCTGAAGGGTAAGGGTGGTTTGAATGGGGCAAGGGAGGACAAAGTTTGCAAAAGCAACGGGAATAGGGCGGTGCCTGTGGCTCAAAGGAGTAGGGCTCCAGCCCCGTATGCCGGAGGTGGCAGGTTCAAACCCAGCCCTGGCCAAAAACTGCAAAAAAAAAAAGCAACGGGAATAGGCTCTAAAGCAGCAGAGATCCTGGTGAGGAGGGCAAGAAGGGCTGGGAGATGTAGAAAGAGGAGGTTGGAGAGCTGCTTTGCTTGTCATGTGGAGGGACTGTGATGTGATTGTTAGTTCGGTGGAGTTTGGGAGAGTTTTAAGGAGAATGGTGGGACATAAAATCAGATTTCCATTTCTAAACCATAAGCCTGATTGTTGAGAGGCTGAACATATTAGAAGGATTGGGAGGCAAGGCAGAGTGCCAGGAACTTGACCTGGGACGAGAGCATTCGGGTTCAGAACAGTGGAACAATTTGTAAAAGATACAGGAGGCAAAACCCAACAGCATTCAGTGCAATAGACTGGATGGATTTAGGGGTGTGGGCAGGGGAGATGTCAAGAGCAGCTAGTGTTCACTGAGATACAGGACAGGAGATAGGCTTGGGTTTAGTGGGGAAAGATGTGGGAATGGTTAGGCATTCATTCTATCTAAGTATTTTACACTCTTGTATTCTCATTTTACATCTCAATAAACGATTCATAGAGGGCAGATCCGCCTAGAGAGGGTAGAGGGATTTTATGTCTTTATGGCAATAAATGAGAAAATTGTTTGTTGTGTGGGAATTTTGTCACTGACTTGACTTGAAGGCAGTTGTTTTCCTATACAAAGTCTCTGTGTAAGATCCCACTTCTCACATCTTCCTCTTTTAGCTGCATGCTGTTTCATGTTCTTGATATAAAGTGTTAGTATTTTCATAAGACTTATCTTTTTTAAGAGACTGAGCATGAAGTAAATAAATTGCATTTTCCTTGTAATGCTTTTTAAAAGATAACATTTTCCTTAAAGTACTCTTAGCATATGTCTTAATGCAAATTATGAGCAGTCCAGAGTTTGAATCAAAGTTTCCTGTGATAATATCTTCATAACATAAACCTTAGGAGTTTTGCCAGTTATTGGAATAGGCTTGGTGGGACTCTGCTAAATTGTTTTTGGCCAAAGGAATGACATCCCTGTATTTTTTTAAAAGGGAAATATGTTTTAAATATAGCTCTTGCTGTATTTCTTTATATAATATTTTAATGGAGCGATATTATAAAAGTTACTACAAAAGTAATAATTTTATGAAAATGAGATGAATATAGACACTTTAGTGCTGTGATTAATAGTTTTAATAATTTTGGGAAAATTGATCTTTTAATTGTCTTTTTCAATTAAAATTTCTTTTCATAGTATATTAATCTTTTCAGTAAAGTTTTACCTGTTCTCCTCAACCAAGTGATCAGTCTCACATTTTTAAGAGGGAATGTTTATAGGGGAATACCATGAAACAGTTAAAATGAGTAAACTGGAGCAAAGTTTCTCAACTTTAGCTCTATCAATATTTGTTGCAGGGACTGTCCTATGTACTGTTTAGCAGAGCCTCTTGTCTCTACTCACTAGATGCCAATAGCTTCCCCGTTCTATGTAACAACCAAAAGTGTTCCAGATGTTTTATGAGGAGGGCACAGTCACCCCCAGGTGAAAACCACTGAACTAGATTTAGTTTTCAATCTCAGATACATACTGTTACAATTTTTTTAATGCTATTGCAAAAAGATGCATACAATAGCATGCTAGTTATATGATTTTTAATGCACAAAACAGGAATAAAATTTATTATTAAATTCATATATACTAATAAAAATGTGTGTGAGAATGATACATACCAACTTTAGGATAGATGTTACCTCTGGAGAGACAGAATGGAAATGAATGAAGCTTTACGTACAACATTTTCATTTCAAAAGGCAAGAAAGAGATCAGAAGCACATAAGGCAAAATATTATCAACTGTTAAATCTGAAAGAGATAACAGGTTTTCTGTACATTTGCATGATTGTTTGAACTCTTGTGGTGTATCATGTACCATTTGTTACACATTTTACCTTTCATCATGCACTTTTATCTTAGGGTCATGCATTATTACACACCACGTTGTAAGCTTCTGTGTATAGGAGACAGCTTCATTTCCTCATTCATGTCGAACACAAGATGCCACAGAAAACCTCGCATAAAGCAGAGGCCCCAATAGACATTTGCTAGTTGACTAAAATGCTCCTCTTCTTTGCAAAAGATTGTTTTCTTCCTGATTTGGCCAGAAGTACTTAAATTTAGCAGTAAATCTAACTTTTAGTATTGACAGACTTGTAGTTTTCAAGTAATAATACAAGTCAAGATTTCTAAAGGATTTCTTAGAAATATCTAGCTCTTCTTATATATCATGGATAATATTTTATATATTTGTGGTACTTGGCAAATGCATATTCTGTTATAATCTGCCTGCTGTGGAATGTATCCTACGCTTCAGTTTACTCCTATTTTATAGTTTTAGTCACAGTGTAAAAATAACAAATAATTGTGGTCTAAGTTAATTTAAAAAGCTTCTAAAAAAAAGTCAGAATAAAGATAAAGTAATGAAAACATTGCAATATACTTTTAAGTGTTTGAATATTATAACAGACATTGTTAGAAAACTATTTGGAAATACTTGATGTTGATAATCCTTCTTCTATGGGTTGTAGTTTTATATGTTTCAGAATCTATCCTTTTCTATAACATTATTTTACATATATGGCTTACAGAAATAGCATAGCATGATCGTGCCTGAGAAATATGTCATCCAGAGTCAGGCTTCTTGGGTTTAAAAATCTCAGCTCTACTACATCTTAGCTGTGTGATCTTGGGTAAATTATGGAACTTCATTAAAACTTAGTTTCCTAATCTGTAGAATGAGCATGGTAAGATCCTCCTCAGAATGATGACTTGAGGAATAAACAAGATAATCCACAGGAAGCACTTAGCATGGAACTTGGCACAAAAGTACTTAAAAATAATAGTCTAAGATAAAACTTAGTTTTTCAGCTACTGTACCAGTCTGTAAAGTAATAGTGTCTATGTTCGTAGGGCTTTGCTTCTGCTCGAGGAGCATATCAGTGTGTAAAAGCAGTTAAACAGTTGGGATATTTGCATGTAGAATCTCAGCAGACATATTTAAAATCCTTTACTTGTCAAATTCTATTCCCTGCTTTTTGGATGAAGAAATAAAGAATTTCTCCCAAGGAAAGGCTTCCTGAAAGCGTAGACAATGAACTGCAGGCTTCAGTCAGCCCTCTGTACCCATACGTTCCATAGTCACACGTTCAACCAGCTGTGATGAAAAATATTCAGAAAAAAGGAAAAAATAATAATGCAAGTATAAAAATACAAATTAAAAAGTATAACTTATTTGCATAGCATTTATGTTGTATTAGGTATTATAAGTAATGAAGAAATGATTCAAAGTATATGGAAAGATGCATGTGGATTATTTGGAAATACTATGCTGTTTTATGTCAGGGACTTGAGTATCTGTAGATTTTCATATTGAGGCAGGGGATTCCTGGAACCAGTCCTCTGCTGATACTGGCAACTGTTATTACCTTTGAAATGGTTTAATTTGTGAAAAGTAGAATAAAATAGAATCAACATTTTTTTCAGTTTTGTTTCATGGTACATATTGGTTATTTTTTTTAATTTAGCAAAACATTTAGAAAACAATGACTCCTGCTACCTCTTTACACAATGTATGATCAGCTTAATAGAATTCACTGTTCCAGAGCATAATTAAGTTATATAACTGCATTTTAAAATAACTTAGTAAATTTTAGCGACTGTTAATACCAGTTAGTTACTTTGCCAGAATCTTAAGAAATAATTAATAGTGTGAATAAAACAATGACCCAGGCCAAGAGTGGTGGCTCACACCTGTAATCCTAGCCCTGGGTGGGGTAGGAGGTGCATTGCTTGAGGTAGGTCAGGAGTTCAAGACCAGCCTGAGCAGCAGCCAGACCCTGTCTCTAAAAAAAAAGAGAGAGAAATTAGCTGAGTATGGTGGCACACACCTGTAGACCCACCTACTCGGGAGGCTGAGACAAGAGAATCACTTGAGCCTAGGAGATGGAGCTTTACAGTGAGCTATGATGATGCCAGTGCACTCTAGCCAGTGACAGAATGACACTCTGTCAAAAAAACAAAATCAATGGCCCAGAGCTTTAGACAATCAATAATGGAGGAGCAAGTTTAAGGTTAAAATCTTTCTTTTCAGTGTGTGTGTTTAGTGATTGCGGCTTAATTTTATTTTTTTAATGGGGTAGAAATCTTGAAAATACTGGAGGAACTATAGGCCCTCCAGATTCTTGTATTTGTTACTACTTGTAGCATTTATTTTTTATTATCTTGCTGATTTTTGTTTCTAACTGAAGAAATTTATTCTGGAAAATGTTAAATGCCTTGATATAGTTTATTCAGTCGTGAAAGTAGTGTACAATTCAGGAAGCTTTAAAGTTACCCAGTCTTTCTTTTTGGATCCCAAAGTACATAACATTGTTCCAATTCTGAAGCAGAATTAAGGGCGAGGTATGGAAGTATTATATTAATGGATTGCTGATATATTTAGCACATTCTTAGTTTATTGCTTAAAATGTCGATTTTTAACTACTATCCCATTATTTAAACAAACTAAGACTGAAATAAGTAGCAAATTATGCCTGTCTTACTGACTACAGCTGGTGACATTCTGTTGCAGACGTTGTGGGGGCAATGGTATGATTTTTGTGAAATTGAATTTAAAGCAAGTTCTTCCTAGTTATTTTTCATATATTTTTCTTCTTTGCCTATACCTATATTATATATAGTATAATATATATACTCAGGGTGGTGGTAGAACAAATAATAACACTTGGTGTATCACCTCCTACCTCTCCATTAGATACCTATGGAGAGATTTAAAAACAAAAACAGAAACTCATAACAGTTCTGTAAATTAAGAAACTAAACATCAAAGATTATTGGCAAACTTTAAGGAAAAATTATTTCATTAGCAGGATGAATTGAAAGCATAGTCTCGAACATGATGCTATTTGTTTTACTTTGTGGACCCAAATCGTGCAAAATATCCAAAGAGAGGAGGAAGAGACTTTGGACCCCTGCCCAGGGGGTCTGAAAAGCAGGCAGTCATGTCTCTGAAGCAACTATGACCTGACTTCACTGGAGTTGGACTTGTCATCTTCTCACTAGCCCACATTAGCATCTAGGTTAACATCTTTTCAGAGACTAACCCCCCCCGCCCAAATGCAGTAAGGCGAGAAGGATTGGAAGAGCCATGTAGCATCCCAAGATTTGGAGCTATCCCTCCCCTCTTAACTCCCCCCTCCCAAAAGCGTGGCGAAGGTGGGGGAGCAGGCTGTGATAATGGTAAATTGCCAATTGCAGGCATTTTCCAGTTTATTCAGAGGACCCTGTACAGGCAACTCAGCCTCAGACCAGCCAACCCCAATGAGAAGGAGGTATACTAGCAGTCCAGGTTTTGAAGTTGGGTTTGGGCTATATCAATTTGTACTTGAAGTTCAAATGCCAAGTGCCAGTCTTGGTGGGTCTCTTTCCATCTTACTAAAGATGAGTTTAAAAGGGGGATGGGGTGGAGAGGATACTATGAAAAATAGACATGAAAAGATAAAATGTTCTAAAAATTTAGAAGCAATACATAGATCCAAAAATGAATTTTTTTGTAACAAGCTGATGAAGACATCTGCTTAGTCTCCTGAAAGAAAGCCAAGAGGATATGACCTCTACAGGGAACGAACAAACTGAAACAAGGCAAAAAAATGCAAAAGTTGGCTGAGATAAGAAAAGAAGATAAAGAAACCTAAAATGGAGAAAATAAAGAACAAAACTGATGTAGCAGTTTTGAATAATGCACCTCTTAAATGTTCGTGTATTAGATGTTTTCTGATCTTATACCCTGTCCCTGCTCTGCCACACTCGGATAATGCAGTAGTAAACAAAATACAGTAAGCAATTGCGAAAGAGCCAAAGAGCCAACCTAAAAGTGATAAGGTTTGTAGTGGAAAATACTGGAAAAATAGGAGTAGAACCAACATTTAATGTTGCCAAGAGAAAAATTTTTTAATTTCATTTATGTCCAGGTAACATTAGTTCAAAAAGTATACACAAATTCCTCTCAATATATTCTGATAATTTAAAATTTTTATTTCGGGGGGTGGGGGGGAAGGCCTAACAGTATCTAGGCAGAAAAAATAAGTTATTTATATCATAACAAAAACCAAATTGGCTTCTGACTTCTTTTCTACAACAACACTAAATGCCAGAGACTACTGTCAGATCATTGTTTCTCAGTGGTGGCTCATGTCTGTAATCCTAGCACTCTGAGAGGCTGAAGTGGGAGGATCTCTTGAGCTCTGGAGTTTGAGACCAACCTGACCAAGAGCAAGACCCCCCTCTCTACTAAAAATAGAAAAAGTAGCCAGAGGTGGTGTCACATTCCAGTAGTCTCAGCTACTCAGGAGGCTGAACCCAGGAATTTGAGGTTGCTGTGAACCACCATGAGTAAGACTCGGTCTACACACACACAAAAAGAAATTTAATTCAATACACAGAAATCAATTGGATGTATTGTATTATACTAGCAATGAAAAATTAAAAACTAAAATTTAAAAATAACATTTATAGTGGTTCCCAAAAGATAAAATAAGTTTAATTAACACATAATATATCTGTCTGTCATATGTCTGCACATATGTCTGCACATATGTCTAATGATATATTAATACATGCAGAATTGTTATCTTGAAAACTAAAAAGCTAGAATTCTTATACATTGCTGGTGAGAATGAAAAATGGTATAAGCACTCTGGAAAAGTTTTTCAGGGGAGGGAGGCTTTTTAAAGTGAGTTTTTTTAATTTCAAAATATCAAGGGGTTTGTTTTAGTTTCATGGATAGTTATAATGCTTAGTTGAGGCCTGTTACTGTGCCCATCTCCTGAATTGTATTCACTGTACCTGTTAGGTACGTTTTTACCCGTCCCTTCCTCTGCCCTCCCCAATTCTGTGTGTGTGTGTGTGTGTGTGTGTGAGAGAAAGAGAGAGAGAGAGAGAGAGAGAGAGAGAGAGAGAGAGAGAGAGAGCGCGAGCGCGCGCTCTTTCCTGGGGGGTACAGCAAGGAGGAGAAAGGCCACATCTCCCTGCCTGCTTCCACCTCCCTCCTGTTAGGTAAGTTATTACCCTTCCCTTCCACTCCCCTCCCCAGTTCTTTGTGTGTGTGTGTGAGAGAGAGAGAGAGATCTTTATTGGGGGGTACAGCGATGAGCAAGGCCATCTCTCCCTATGTGCTCCCACCCCACTCCTAGTGCCCTGGGTAAGGGGGTTTCCCCTCCACTGGACCACCACTGTCTTCTCCCTACTTCTTGATTTCCAGCAACTTCTCTCTGTGCCCATCAATTAGTTCCAATTTATTAGAGCGTAATGTGGTGTTTGGTTTTCCCTTACTGAGAAACATTACTTAGGACAGTGGTCTCCAGTTCCATCCAAATTGCTCCAAAAGACATTAATTCATTTCTTTTTATGGCTGAGTATTATTCCATGGTGTATATATACCACATTTTGTCAATCCACTTACGAACTTAGGTTGATTCCACATCTTTATGATTGTGAATTGTGCTGCAATAAAAATTGGGTGCAGGTGTCTTTTTGATAAAATGACTTCCTTTCCTTTGGGTAGATACCCAGACATGGGATTGCTGGATTGAATGGTAGGTCTACTTTTATTTTAGTTCTTTGGGGAATCTCTGTACTGTGTTTTCTGTAGAGGTTGTACTAATTTGCAGTTCCACCAACAGTATATAAGCATTCCTTTCTCTCTGCATCCATGCCAGCATTGTTGTTTCTTGACTTTTTTTTAATAGCCATTCTGACGGGGGCAAGGTGATATCTCATTGTGGTTTTAATTTTCATTCTCTGATGGTTAGTGATGTTGAACATTTTTTCATGTTTGTTGGACATTTGTTTATATTTTTTTGAAAAGCTTCTGTTCTCATCGAGTAGGGCGCTGGCCCCATATGCCGAAGGTGTCAGGTTTGAACCCGGCCTCGGCCGAACTGCAAAAACAGAAAAATAGCCGGGCGTTGTGGTGGGCGCCTGTAGTCCCAGCTACTCGGGAGGCTGAGGCAAGAGAATCGCCTAAGCCCAGGAGTTGGAGGTTGCTGTGAGCTGTGTGACGCCATGGCACTCCACTGAGGGCACTCCTCTGAGGGCGATAGAGTGAGACTCTGTCTCTATGGAAAAAAAAAAAAAAAGCTTCTATTCATCTCTTATGCTCACTTTTTAATGAAGTTATTTGTTTTTTTCTTGCTGATTTATTTTGAATTCTTTGCAGATTCAGAGTATTAGTTCTTTATCAGATGTATAGTTTGCTAATATTTTTCCCACATTCTGTAGGTTGTCTGTTTGCTCTGTTGATTATTTATTTCCTTTTTTGCTGCGCAGACATTTTTAATTTAATCAAGACCCATTTATTTATTTTTGTTGTTGTTTTTGAGGTCTTAATGAGGTCTTAGTCATAAATTCTTTGCCTAGACTGATGGGTAGAAGAGTGTGCCCTACATTTTCTTCTAGAATTTTTATGTTTTTAGGCCTTACATTTAAGTCTTTTATCCATCTTGAATTTTTGTACGTGGTGCTCTCTCCTCATTGAGGTCCTATTTCATTCTACATGTAGCTAACCAATTTTCCCAGCACCATTTATTCAATAGGGCTTCTTTTCCCCAGTGTATGTTGTTGTTTGCTTTGTCACAGATCAGTTATTTGTAGGTTATAATTTCTGTATATTATAAAATGGTTCTTCTTTTAAGACCCTTAATTTTCTTCTTGGCAGAGTATTTTAGTATATGGATTTTATTACAAGACACTTTACTCCTATATTCTTTAAAGTTGCTTTAATAAGTATACAGATATATGGTGTCTGTGGTGTGAATGGCACTTTCCAGGGCATTGCATTGCACATAAACTTACAGAGACCCTGAAGTATGTAAAATTGCCTTCCCCAAAATTCTGTGCCAGTCAAGTTGCCAGGCATGGATGGGGATGTTCACATATGCAAAGGCTTGGAAAATAGGGTACTTCCTCAGAAAACCTTATTCAGAGATGCACTCTATGCAAAAAATTAATGCAAATCAATCACTCAAATGTGTGAAAACGAAAGAAGAAAAGGACTGGTGGTAAACAGTGAAGCCAAAGAAATATATAAAGTATAGATGAAATGTAGTATAGCTCATATGTGTATAATTACAAGTTAAAGGTAACAGCCAAAACCCGTTCTCAAAAATAAATGTACTTAACAAAATGGTATATGAAGAATCGGGATCTATAACCTCAAATTAATTTAAACCAGTTTAAGGTCACAATAATTTAAACTTCTAATGGAAGAACAAATCAACAGAGTCTGCACTAGACTAGACCTAGTACAGACTCTATTGACTAGAAAGACTAGAGTTGACTAGAAAGCTCTGAAAGCAAATCTAGACTATATATGTAAAGATGCTAAGATAGAACAAAGAAATATAAATCCATAGTAAAGAGTATTGGGAAAGTTGATTCAGTATTTAAAAATTATATTAAGGGGATTCTTTTTTGGGGATGCTGCCCTTTTTCAGCCCTCTTCTCTCTTTCTTATCTCTTCCCCCTCTCCTTCTAAAATATAAAATATACTTATGCTTTTATATCCTAAAAAAAAGTAAAAATTATGTTGTTCAGATTCCCTTGCCGTGTCATATATTAAAATAAATTGCAGATTGTTAAGATTAGTGGAAAGAAATTACATAAGACACATAATTGCACGTGAATATTAACCATGCTCAGACTAAGTAAGTACTTTGAGCCCAAAAGTAGAAGACATAATCACAAAGGCCTATGTCACTAAAATTGACTGTGTAATAATTAGTTATATTTAGTAACAACAAAACCCTAAATAGTACAACGATCACAATTGGGGAAAATATTTCAAACAAAATTTAGCAATAAATTCTTATCCATGAATCACTAAGAAAAATGTTAAGCCTAGTACACTTATTTCACTTACCAGTTGATATAAAAAAACTTCTCTGATCTCATTGAATTCCAAAGATTTTTAATAATGATTATATTTCATTTTGGCAACAATGGTATAGTGGGTATTTTCATACACTACTGAGGAGAACTATGAAATATGTTTTTGGCTATCAGTTTAGCAGTATCTATTAGGAGCCTTTAACATTCATTCATACCCTTTGAACCACTTATATCATTCAACAGAATTTACTCTAGAGAAAAAAATTTAGATGTCAAAGTGTGTATATTGATAGACTAGTTAAATAAACATTCATTAACAATGGTGGTTTTAAAAGTTATTTAATGACAGGCCAATATATTGCTTATGCAATATCCAGCGAAATAAAAGCAACACACAACAAGATATAGAATATTACTATTCCAATTTGAGAAAAAATTACTGGAAGAAAATATACCAAAATATTAGGGTTATATGAATATCTTTAATATCTTATTTTTTGAGACCCTTGGTAGAGTGCCCTGGCATCATAGCTCACAGCAACCTCTAACTCTTGGGCTCAAGTGGTACTCTTGCCTCAGCCTCCTGAGTAGCTGGGACTACCAGTGCCCACCACAACACCTGGCTATTTTTAGAGGCAGGGTCTCACTTTTGCTCAGGCTGGTCTTGAACTCCCGAACTCAGGCAATCCCACACCGACCCCATACCCCCACCCCTGCCTTGGCTTCCCAGAGTGCTAGGATTATAGGCATGAGCTATTGCATGGCCTTTTAATGTATTTTTTATACTCTTTATATATTCTGTAGTGAGTTTGAATTTTATAAGCAGTTTGAATACAAGTGAAATGTTAAGTTCTTTCTAGCATCTTCTACTCTTCATTGAGTATGTTTTCTACTAAACATTAAATTTTTTTATGTAGAAAACTTCATCTGTTTGACTTCATTCTGTAAAATACATATATCATACATGTCGGGAGTGAGTGTTGAGGAAAGTGAATTTCCATGGTATTGTTGAAAGGACAAAATTTATAATAGGCATTTCAGGGTGGCACCTGCAGCTCAAGGAGTAGGGCGCTGGCCTCATAGACCAGAGGTAGTGGTTTCAAACCCGGTACAGGCCAAAAAATAAATAAATAAATAAATAAAATAGACATTTTATTTTATTTGACCCTCTTTAGCTCTCTTTTATATAGTAAATTCAATTTATGAGATTCCAGGGGAAAAAAGCTAATGCATTTCTTCAAGATGATATAAGTGTGCTAGTTATAAATTTAAATTTGTAGCATGTCAGTGGACAGTTTTGAACTAAGATCTCTTATAAAATCAGTCTGACCAAGTTTAGACATTTAGGATGAAAAAAAATGTATGTGGGACTCTTTCCGTTAGAATGGAATATTGGATGGAACACTATCTTGAACAGTGTTCCCTTGGGATGTGAACAGCTATACTCTATTCCTGAAAGTACATCATGCTACTAATAGGGTTTGTCCTTTCAGTTATGCTGTAGGTAGGATGGCAGCTAGAGCCATTTGAAGAGCAGTAAGATAAGAAAATGATGTCAATGTATTATGAAAGGGTGGTGTATATATAGAAGAATCACCGTTATACTACCTAGGCTAATATCCTAGCTGATAATCTCCCATATCACTTAGAATTGACATTTATTCCCTCTCAATAATAAAGCAGTTATAACATCAGAAAGTACTTGGAAGACTGAGTTTCTTTAAGTTAGAAGATCACTAACGTACAAATGAGTTGTATACTAAAAGTTGTCTATATCCTACAATTCTGTAATTCCTCCATTAAAAACAAAAATGTAATACCCTTAAGAAGTATCTTGCAGTTTTGGGCCGGGGCTGGGTTTGAACCTCTGGCATATGGAGCTGGTACCCCACTCCTTTGAGCCACAGGTGCCGCCCCCCTTAAGAAATATCTTTTTCCTCAGTCATTTATAGCACTTTCAAATAATTTTTTCCTATAACATATATGAAAGCTGATATTTTCTTTTACCAACGGGTAGATGAGAAACAGAAAGAGTTTTGATGTACAGACATGATTTGGACTCAGAGTTTTGTCTTTCAACATGATGATTTAAAATCGTCTTTTTCTTTTCTCCCTCCCATTTGCTCCCTTCTTTCTTCTTACTTTAAAAAGGACTTAGGAGAAAAGCTTATACTTTTAATAAGTTAATGATTTGCACCCTGTTGGTTATTGTCTGGTATTTTGTCCAATTTTAATGGCTTTGTTTAGATGCAGGGACAATGTTTATTAAAAGATTTGATCTGAAAGTGTACCCACTTAGAGTTTAAAAAAAAAAAAGCAGGCCTGAGTCACTCAGAAGGCTTTTATCTGACATGTTGGCTTTAAAGAACGTATATTAATTATTTTACCAAAAGCCTTTTTATTCCTTTTATAGACCAGAATTAGACACAAGTTCTTTAGTTTAGTAGTATTTAACTCTTAGCATTTCCATTTCCTTTCCGGCCTTTATTTTCTTCTTCTTCAACCAAAAATGAAAAAAAGAAGAGATTTTCATATTTTAGTTTAAAGCAAGATTCTGCCCACAAACTGCATTTGTTCAGAAGATTAAAAATAAGGGAGGGGGAAGGTGGTGATAGAATGTTTATTGCACTTTGGGTTTGCAATGACCATCAATAGAGAAAAGCTAGTGAAAACTAGATATATTTGCTAGGAAAAGGTAAGTGAAGGACGATGATTTGGAAGAGGCATTCCACTGTGAACAGTGATTAAGTATTATAGAGGCCCTTTTTTGGTCTTAGAAGCCCAATTAAAATGTGTGTCTGGGTTTCAAAGGACAGTGCAGATGGCAGTCTATGCCACTTATCTGGGTGCTTTTGAGTAGCCTCAAGACATTGACGATTCTGATGTATGGTTCATACATATTCCGTCACCATCTCTGTTCTTTGCCTCACAACCCTCTCCATCTTGTCCTTTTCCTTCTTTGACGATAATCTGCAAGATGGTAAGAAAGAGAATTTTGGAACCAAGAAATGAGAGGCTTGGAACTGGAGGAGGATCTATTTTTTTACTCTTTGGGTTCTTGCTACTCTGTCCCAGAATATATACCCCAGGCAGTTGGGATCCCTAGTCAGAAAAACACTGGAGAATGACTTTCCTTCTGTCTCTTTTCCTTTGCAGGAAACGCATGAAATTGTGGCAATCAAGAAATTCAAAGACAGTGAAGGTATATATATATATTTTTTCTTCTGTATTAAGTTTTTGTAAATAGAGTGTAGAAGAGGTGGGATCTAGATTGTTAGACTGTTTCTTCCTGTGATTTAAAGTCACATTATAAGAAAGTGAATATACCTTATTGCTTATCATGCTTTGCTCTGAAACATTCAGTTCTTTCCATATGACTCTTTTCAAACCTCATGATATTAGAAAATTCATCTTGTATTTTAAGATACAATCAACATCAGAAATCTTGCTCCAAAGGCTGGATAGAAAGCCTTTTATCTATGATGTTTCTATATTAAAATGAAAGAACTGATTTGAGGTAAATACTTCTGTGGGTTCACACTAGCAGCAAGTACTGTGGTATTATGTTAGGGATTTCGTTATTGGCTACTGTGATCCCCGGGTCTTAGAGTTAGAAATAGATGTGGTAGACAGTATCTATCAAGGGAGTGATTTTGTGTTTAGAATACCTCATTGGTGGAATAAAAGCTTGTCAAGAAAAAGCACCACAATTGGAGGCCTTTATCACATATTCAGGACATTTCAAACAGAATATTAAAAATACTTGGGAGGGTAATTGGTGGGACCACGCCTATGATGCATCTTACAAGGGTACATGTGAAATTTACTAAATGTAGAATATAAATGTCTTAACACAATAACTAAGAAAATGTCGTGAAGGCTATGTTAACCAGTTTGATGAAAATATTTCAAATTGTATATAAAACCAGCACATTGTACCCCATGATTGCATTAATGAACACAGCTATGATTTAATAATAATAAAAAAAAATTCTATGAAGCCAGGTTTGGTGGCCCATGCCCGTAATCCTAGCACTCTGGGAGGCCGAAGCAGGTGGCTTGCTTGAGTTCAGGAATTCGAGACCAGCCTAAGCCAGAGCGAGACCCCATCTCTAAAAATAGCCAGGTGTTGGTGGCAGGCACAGCTAGTCAGGAGGCTGAGGCAGGAGGATTTCTTGAGCCCACGAGTTTGAGATTGCTGTGAGCTATGATAACCACAACTCTGTCTTAAAAAAAAGAAAAAAAGTACCCTATGCAGTCAAGAAAGTAGGGTGTGTGTTAGTTTATTTTAGAGACAGGATCTCGCTCTTGCTCAGACTGGGCTCAGACTCCTGAGCTCAGGCAGTCCACCTGCCTTGGTCTCTCAGGATGCTAGCATTACAGGCATGAGCCACCGCACCCAGCAAAAAAAGTTTAAAATAAAGCATTTTAGTAGTTTGTTAATCATTAAATCTAGACTGGGCCATTCAGAGATAGCCAAAATAGAGAAACTGATCACAAAAGTATGTGTGGCCTTTAAGGAGCTCTAGGCAGCACTTTTTCCAAACCTTTTTGGACAGAGATCCACAGTACAAGTATATATATTCTAACCCAGTGTCCACACATGTATTGTACTATATGTAACTGAAGGAAAGTGTTGTCAACTATTATATGAATGTGAGGTTCTCCATTTTCTGTTCTCTCCTATTCACCTAAATTCATATAAATGCTTATTGTGGCATCAAATAAATTGATTTCACCACTAATGAGTCACAGCCTGCCATTTGAAAAACAGTGATGTAGGGCTAAGAGGCACCAATATAGCATCAACCTTCATATATAATCAGAAGTATGCAACTAGCAGTCATCATGTCCCTTCATCAGGACACATTTACTCAGTACTGTCAGACCTAGGTTCGATATTTATGAACAGTTTCATCACTTTCATCTCAGAGATTTAGCAAACATTAAATAACAAAAAAGGGCTTGCTCATGAAAAAATCCCAAGATAAATTTGGTATAGTTGATGTAATCCATCTCTGATGTGCTGGTTATGTGGAACACATGCATATCAGCTGGGAACTTTAGCAGCCATTGTGTGGGCAGCCTTATAGGGAAGGCAAAAGAGAAATGCTTTTCACTTTTGGGATTGGAGGGAGGCACATGCTTCAAATGTTGTGCTTGTGCTCTGACAGGAAGCAGAAGTCCTGGGCCAACCTACTGTGAGACCATTGGAAATGAGCTCTTTGAGCAGTTGACTTTGGGCTAACAACAGGTGTTCAAGAGACAAATGGTGATCTCCTAAAAAGAGTGGTTGCAACAGATGATCAAAGCTAATCTTTGCCTGCTTGCTGTGCATACATCTTGCAGGGCAAACTGGCAAGCATTGGTTACCACCAAAAATAATAATTGTCATCAAATTTTTTTAAAGGAGTACAACCTAGGCCATATATGCCACTGCTTTTTTTTTTAACTAAATACCCTATTCTTCACAATCTCCATCCTGTGCACTTTCAATTGTATGATTGAATTGTATGATTATGATACTTTCCAAGTGGCAAGCAATAATGTATTCTTTGAAATTCATTGAACACTGAGCCAAGTAAGATAAGAACCACGAAGATAACTCAGGTGTGGATACTTTCAAGAAGTTTATAACCTGTTAGTAAAATGAAGACCTGTAAATAATGATAAAACTATAGCAAACAGTGTCTGAATGGAGATGTGGAATTTGGATAATTTTGAGACATAAGAAGTTGTTCCTGGCTGTGGCATCTGGAGTACATGAAGAGTCTAAACATAAAAAATATTTGATTTTTCCCTTATTTCATTGAGCTGACAAAACATTAATCTGCTCTGACCTCATCTTTGCCAAATCACTATCATTCACCATCCCTCTAGGCATATGTAGTCTTATCACCTACCCCACCTTGTCAATATACACCTACACTTACTTCTAGAGGGACACTTCCAAAGCATTTCTGTGATTGAATCTGAAGACATACCCAACTACTTATAGACTCTTTAGTTCCAGTCCTGTTATAGGCCTACTTTCCTACTGGTTGCAGCTCTCCCTGGGAGATCAGTACTTTGTTTTCGGGTTTTACCCTTTCTTCCTGCCGGAGTAGTGTCTTACTTAATAGAAAGAAATGTATATGTGTGATGAGCAACTCTTTTGGAGTGTGAAGTATACACAGTTACTTATGGGTAAGGACATCCATTTAATTCTCATTCGGTTTATTATCTGAAATGTCAGCCAGTTATAATAAAGTGTCATGATAATATTCTCTTTATTGTCATGTAGTTTTCATCAATCCCATGTAGTCCTCAATTTATGATGAGACTACATCCTGATAAACCCATTGTATGTTGGAAATAGTGTTAAGTTGAAAATGTGTTTAATGTACCTAACCTGCTGAATGTCATAGCTTAGCCTAGACTACATTAAACGTGCTTAGAACACTTACATTAGTTGGGCAAAATCATCTAGCACAAAGCCTGTTTTATAATAAAGTGTTGAATATCTTATATAATTTATTGAGTATTATGCTGAAATTAAAAAACAGAATGGTCATATGGGCACTCAAAGTATGGTTTCTATAGAACATATATAGCTTTGACACCATTGTAAAATTGAGAAATCGTAAGTCGAACTGTTGTAAGTCAGGGACCATCTGCATTCTCTCACTGATGATATCAAGGGATATTTTATGAGATAATATATTATCTTATGGTAGCTTTAAAAGATTATGCTAATGTCCTACTTTCTTGTTAAATTCTTGTGCATTCACAAATTTATATAAAACATTTTGATAGTATATTTTAAGATAGACACTATTTAGTTCAAGAGGTCCTTGTTATGCCAGAATAATAGGTCTCTATTAAAATGGAAACCAAAACTTCATTGTAAATGAAAGGTTATCATGGGACTATAAGTCAGTAAAATGAAACTAAAATTATGAAAATGTGTTCATAGTTAACACAACTTAGCTTCTCATAGCAACTATCGTGCTATGTCTTAGAGGAAAGAATCAAGTGTTATATTTCTTTGGGAGGAGGAGCAATTTTTGCAACAAAATTATAGGCAAGGCTAATGAATAACTTACACAATTTTAAAAAAGGGTCATTTAAAAATATACAAAAGGCTGGCTTGGGCCCGTAGCTCAGCAGTTGGGGTGCCAGCCACATACACGGGGGCTGGTGGGTTCGAACCGGCCCAGGCCCACAAAACAACAATGACAACAACAACAACAAAAAGCCAGACATTGTGTCAGGCACCCATAGTCCCAGCTACTTGAGAGGCTGAGGCAAGAGAATCACTTAAGCCCAAGAGTTTGAGGTTGCTATGAGCTGTGACACCACACAGTCTACCAAGGGCGACATAGTAAGACTTTGTCTCAAAAAATATATATATATATACACGTATATATACACACACACACACAAAAGGCCTTATTGGCTTTTTCTTCTTTTTTTAAATATTCTTGTCCTTCTGGATTTGTCTTTTTCAGGATTTTATTCTCTAGTTGTTTTACAGATTATTTATCAGTATCTTTTCCTATGATTCTCCCTGAAAGATTTTCAGACCCTGAGTGGGGATAAAAGACTCCTGTTAGAAGAATGTTTGAGTGACAAATTTTTATCTGACATCACTTCATTAGTTAATTTTTTCTATTTAGATGACTTCTTTTTTTTAAGGCAAGAATGAAACAGTTTATTGAGGAAGAGGAAGATAGGTTTATCACAGAATAAGAAAGCTTACAAAGTAGAATACATTCACCATAGACAGCAAACAGGCCTCCATTGCCAGGCCAAGTAGGCAGAGAGTTCACTTTTACTTCTTGACACTTCATCATAAATTTAAAGTCTCCGATCATGAATTCTTAACAGTACCCTAAACAATGATATTATAAGTTTGTCTGTTAAGGTAAGTTCCCTCCAAGAAACTTAAACTTGGAAGTGCCTAAGTAAGTAGAAGTCTCCATGGAATTAGTTCTGTCCATTATTTGGATTTTCTGAGAAGAAAAAAAACGACCACAGACCATAAAGATACCACAGATTATTTAGTTGAAAGGCCCCTTTTCCCTTTTCAGATGATGTGTAATTATAAATTTAGCCTAATTCTCCTACCCTTACTATAACTCCCATCTTATATGATGAAATTTGATGTTCAGGTAAAAATCTTCTATTATTATTGAATCATCATTCTCATATATACATACAAGTGTCTGCTGTCCTCAATTTATTAAATAATCCAAGGACACTGCTTTAGACTGCATAGCTTTAGATCCACAGGAATTTAAAATATTGTCTGTCCAATTTTTACTTTAAGAGAACCTATTGTCCAGAGTGTTTTTGACATACATGTGGATCTTCCTTTTGTTTCTTTGGACTTTTCTACCTTTCCTTCAATGTACAGATGATGGGGTGAAGAGGGATCTTCCCTATTTGTACCATGTATGGAGGCCAGCTCCAGGGAGCTGTACAGCAGTCCATGTTTAAGATGGAATTTATCTTGTGTCTCTGAGTTTATATCAAAATTGTTTGCCTTTTATATTCTGTTGCTGCTTATGTTTTCTATAAACACTTTTCTCTTGGAATGGACATTCTTAATTACTAGAAAATGATCATTTAGTCTATCCTCTATTTTATTACTTTTACCCATACACTAGAAAGTTCCATACTGTTCTCTAATTCATGGGTACTCTGGTCTCCTATTTTATGTAATGGTACAAAGCAAAAGTTCATAAGCTTGAGTTCTTAAACTTAAGAGCCTGATTTCTCTGTAAGATAGGTTTCGCAACAATGTTTCCAACCCGATTGAAGAATTTGATTAACTAAACTTGAGTATTCTGATTTGTCATGATTTCACCATACTTCCTTTTCAAATCCAAAAATGGAGTGATTTAATAAATTTCCACAGTGCTTCTATCTGTCCTTCATCTCGAAAGATTAGAGGGTCCTCATCTTTTGGTATAAGAAGCACCAGCATTCGAATTGCCCTGCTGTTGATACTCCTTCTTCAATCAGGGCAGCCAGTCTCAGACATGGTACCCCCATGGTTTTGAACAAGAGTGGGTTGACTTTTTTCAGCATATCCGTTTAAAGGTCCATTTTGGGGGGCCTCTTGGCTATACAATAATGTCAGGTTTGTGATTTCATAAAGTAGGTTACAGCTATTCCTGGATTTCTTTTCTAAGCCCACAGTTCTTTAAAAATAGTTACAATAGAGTTTCTGTTCATCTTTAGATTTTTCTTTTTATCACTTATCTTTGAATTCCTTTTGCTCCTGTGATCTTTCTTCTTAAAAATTGTTATTTTACTTTAGTGTCTCTCTCCCTTGATTTTTTAGATGTGCTAACTTGCCTTACTGGTAAGCTTTAGAAATAGGACAGTTTTTTGGTTTGTTTTTACTTGACATCCTTTTTCTATCCTGCCATTTAGTCCTCAGTAGGATTTATAAATATCTGCACATAACTTTGTCAGAGTTATTCCTGCATTCAGCTAAACCCCCTCAGTGGTAATTGGTGGCAAGCCCAGTCAGCATGTACGTAGGGTTTCTACAGGTAAAGAGGTATGTCTGGAAGAATTATCCAGGGTAACCCCAGCCCCAACGTTCAGGTGATGAACCCAAGGCCCAAATTCGCACAGGTTGTACATGATGAACTGCAACTAAAATGCAGACCCAGAATCTTCCCTGGGTTTTCTTCTGCTCATACTGTGCTGCTTTGCCACTCAGTAAACAGTAGCAGAGTCTAGGCCTGAACCTAGGTGCTGTAACTCTCCAAAGCTTACTATTACACCAGGCCACTGCCCCTGTGTTCTGCTCAGACTATGAGGTAGAATGTGACCCTCGGTTCACTCACTCTGAGAAAGTTGTCTATTCTAGACTTGGTTTCTTCATTTGCGAACTAGAGGAGCCAGCCTAGGTAAAGAATTCACAAGGATCATTTCAACTGAAAGGCAGTGATTTCTTTGCTCGTTTCAGTCATTTCACCCCAGTGAAGTGCTTTTGCTACTTTCTGAACCTCTGAGGAGAGAAGCTTCTGTAAATGGACTGTGCATTCCTTTTCTTCATCGTCTGATAGTTTAGGGCCACAGTTTTCATCATAAAGTGCAGGGCAGGCCAGCAACCTTAAAAGTACTTAGGAAAATAAAATTATAGGATGTACCATGTAATGAAGAGTGCACATTCCACATGCACTTATGGAATTAATGCCGCTTCCTGCCTGTTCCCATTCATTACATTCTTAGTGCTCAAGTGCTTATCTCAAACTTGAATACCTATGTCTGGCATAAAGTAGAGAAGCTTTATTTCCTTAAAAAAACACAATCTGCTCAAATGAAATCATTTTGGCAGTAAATTGTAAGTGATTTTCTTTCTTTTTCTTTTCGAGACAGAGCTCAAGCTGTCGCCCTGGGTAGAGTGCTGTGGCATCACAGCTCACAGCAACCTCCAACTCCTGGGCTCAAGCAATTCTCTTGCTTCAGCCTCACAAGTAGCTGGGACTACAGGCGCCCACCACAATGCCTGGCTATTTTTTGGTTGTAGTTGTCATTGTTTGGCAGGCCCAAGCTGGATTCGAACCTGCCAGCTCTCGGGTATGTGGCTGGTGCCGTAGCCGATTGAGCTACAGGCGCAGAGTCTGTGGGTGATTTTCTGTGCTTCTTTTTGAAGATTTCTTTATCTTCTCTCTATAACCATTGTTAAGTGAAGTTGATATAGATTTGAATAATGTATAAGAACGAATTACCAAAATTCCACCAAGTTTCAGCTTATAGTCAATATGATTTTAATGAAAAGAAATAAATTATTAGATTGAGAAACGGCCATAGGATTTTGGGGAGTTGGGGGACATTTATTTGTTTATTTTACTGATGAAAAGTTAAGTGGATTGCCCAAAGTTACACTGTTAGTCAGATAAAAGGCTGAATCCCAAACCTGGGTTTCCCTATTCCCATTCCAGTGTTCCTTCTACTAAAGCTATTCTGATTCAGCCATTCTAAGGCTGTATCTGTTAGCAAAGTGAAACTGCCACTAGTTGGTAATAAAACAATGTGTCCTTTTATTCAGTTGCTTTCAGATACCAAGAATTCACCAAGCATTTGATTAGGGAAGATGCACCAGCTATATTTACTTAGTGACTTTGTTGAAACATTTATTGGTACCCAACTCCAGCATAGTTTGTGGATGCTTCTAATGATTTTATGTGTGTGTGTTCCTGACCCTAAGTACTGTCAGTTTTCTAGATCCTGCATTTTTCATAGTCACACACTATAGAAGACAACCAGGGATAGCAATGAAAAGGGGAAATAAATGCAATTTGTCTTATTGCCTGATAAACAGCTCTTTCAAAGTTCTAGGGAGAGAAGATTGACAGCACTGTACTAAGATCTGAGGGGGCAAAGTGCTTATTGCTTGTCAGCCCTTTGCTGTTTCCCCCCACATCTGAAGTGAGGAAGAACTAGCCATATATGAGCAGCGATTGCCTCATGGCCCAGTGGAAGCATTTATAGAGGAAGAGTTTGTTGAGCACCTTTTTGTTCCAGGTGCAGTCCTAGGTGCTTAGGTGTATTGTTGAGCAGCAGAACTTAGTCCTGTCCTCCTCGAGCTCTGAGTTTGGCAGGGGTGGCTGCACAGAGGGTAAACCAGTAAGCAAACAAATATATCAAGAAGTGTTCTAGTCCCAGCTACTGGGAAGGCGGAGGCAAGAGAATCGCCTAAGCCCAGGAGTTGGAGGTTGCTGTGAGCTGTGTGACGCCCCATAGAGTGAGACTCTGTCTCTATTAAAAAAAAAAAAAAGAAAGAAAAGAAAAGTGTTCAGAAGTTTTGTGAAAGGAATGTCCAGACTACTGTGATAAGGCGTAATGAAGACAGGAGCCTCCTTGCTTTGGGGTCTGGGAGAGACTTTTAAAGAGAGATATTCAAAGTAAAACCTATAAAAGCTTGGGTAGCATTCTGAGTATTCCAAGCAAGGAAATAAGTGCAAAGGCTGTAAGTTTGAAGAACCAAGTTGGGGGCTATTTTGGGAACTGAAAGAGTAAAGGGAAGGCGGAGGAGAGGGGCATGAGATGAGGATGGAAAGGCAAGCGGTGACAAGATCATGAGTAATCAGTATATTTATCTCCTCTTGGATTAGTTCCTTATAGATTGTTTCTTATCAAGACTCTCTTACAGATAGATGGATTTTAGTTGGGTGACCCCCAACCTCCAGAGTAACTCAGAGGAAATATCAGAAAGGCAGGCTCCCAGTCCAGCTTCTTTAGGAAACTGGTGGCGCTTCCTCCGCTTCAGCACCTGGGGCTGCCACAGCATTCTAATAGTCATGACACCTCTTCTCTGACTCAGCCCCAGCTTGTAGAACAGCTGGACCTTTGTCCTCTCACAGTCCTCTAAGCCATTTTGGGAAGTCCTCTGACTGTATCTCACATATTCCCCCACTGCCAGGTGGTATCCACTGTCGCACTCTTTTCCCCTGACGTGAACCCTGTGACTACCTACTCAGTTGACCTCCCTAGTGTGGGCCGGGCTGGTTCTCTGAGTACCACTGTTGGCCTTTCTCACTGCTGATTCTTATCTTGATAGGCAGTATCTCTCTCTGTCCTTTCCTGACCTGTGTCCCAGCATTCTCCAATAGCTTTCTGGCTAAAGTAGGAGAATATTTCACGTACATAACCAGTTCACAAAGGAGTATTGTCTTAATGCTCCTGGTTTGTTACAGGTATCCTGGTGCTACAAACCCCCAGCTTTTATTATACTCTTTTTTTTTTTTTTTTTTTTTTTGAGACAGAGTCTCACTATGTCACCCTCAGTAGAGTACCGTGGTATCACAGCTTACAGCAACTTCAAACTCCCGGGCTCAAGCAATTCTCTTGCCCCAGCCTCCAAGTAGCTGGGACTACAGGTGCCCACCACAACGCCTGGCTATTATTTTGTTGTAGTTGTCATTGTTGTTTAGCAGGCCTAGGCCAAGTTCTAGCCCGCCAGTCCCAGTGTGTGTGGCTGGCACCCTATGCCCTGAGCTATAGGTGCTGAGCCTATACTCTTTTCTTTAAACACATTTGAAAGGGATTTGGGAGAGGGGACTGGGATTGAAAATAATCTGAGGAAGGAAGTACTTCTGGGCACTGCATCCAGAAACTTCCCTCTCCGTTTGGCCCTCTTGTGTACCTCATATAGAGAGCATTTCTTCTTAGAAGGTGTATTAGTCTTCCTTGCCCCTGTCTCTAAACTCCATTTTCTTCTTCAAACTTGAAGACATCCTTTAGCTGGGATTCTGGCCCTCACCCAAAACCTTAGGGTCAAGTGTTTAGGATTGAAAAAGCAGAAAATCAAGTTCATGTTGGTCAAGTGTTTTAGGATTGATAACTTTTAGGGTTTAGAATAGGAATACGTCATATTATATAGTGCCTCCTAATCAGGTAGTATTTCTATAGCACACCATATGAATGTTCACATTGGATGAGATAAACAAAGTAAGTGGCCTCATGTCAGTTCAAGTTTTGCCTCTAAGTGAATTTGCCATAAACTTAGAAAAAGCTTGCAGTTTTTAGACTGTTTGGGGGGGTTTTGAAATTGTAGATCAGGGATGATGAATCTGTATCCTGGTACATTCATATAAAAACACAGTAGTTAGAATTTCCCAGCTAAGTCTGAAGTTATCACAAATGCTCACTTAAAATGAAATTATCTTCCCCAATCCCCTGCCATTTAATCCATTAGAGTTAATGTGACTTCCATCCTTTCTACATGACTGTGGAGGTTAGCCTGAGTGAAGTTGATGGTATGGAAGCGGGTATATTGGTTCAGCATAAGTTCTCCATACCAGAACAGCTACACCATCTGGGATGGACAGATGGACATGCCACAAGAGGACAGCAGGAACCTATAACAGCTGCTGTTCAGAGAGACGATCAGGCACTCTTAGATTTCACTGCAGCTTGGCTGTGAGCTGCATTGTGGATGCCTGGCACATGACCTCTGCTCACATGCAGCCTGAGGAATAAAATGCTCTTTTAAGCCAAAGCTTCAGGCCCACCTTAACGATGTCAGCTGCTTCAGATGCTGGCTGGATAGAGGTTCCTCTGCACACCAGTGTGGTTGATTCCTTACTGCCCTTTTAAACTTCTTCCCCAGTACAGGGGGTTAGAGTTAAAATGACAATAGAAGAAAAACTATCCAATGTACTCAGCCCTACTATGAAGTTAATTTATAGCTTTCATATGAAGGCTATAACCCAATTATAGCACAGGAATATGGGGAAAGGGGCAAGGGAGGAGGGAGAGGGTGGAGGTTGGGTGGAGGAAAGGTATTTGGTGGGGCCACACCTGTGGTGCATCTTAGAAGGGTACAGGCAAAACTTACTAAATGCAGAATACAAATGTCTTCATACAATAACTAAGGCTATGTTAAACAGTTTGATGAAAATATTTCAGATTGTATATGAAACCAGCACATTGTACCCCTTGATTGCACTAATGTACACAGCTATGATTGAATAAAAATAAAATAAAATAAAATGAATTCATATGTTGTACCTGTAAGTCTGTGTTTTTACAGATACAGTTTCCAATAAAGGGAGTATGAGAAAGCACAAGCAGAAAATCAAATTCATGCTGGTCAAGTAAACCTTTTCTTGTTTATTTTCCTCATTTTTAATCTTTTCAGCAAGAAAATGTTATTTAATATTTCATTCTACTTATTTAGAAATATTCAAAGTGGAAGGCAAAATTGGGACATCTTCAGTGTTCTTGGATTTCTTTGAACAGTAGTTTCGAAGTTAATTTTACTCTCTTCACCGTTGATTACATTCTAGAAAATGAAGAAGTCAAAGAAACGACTTTACGAGAGCTTAAAATGCTTCGGACTCTCAAGCAAGAAAACATCGTGGAGCTGAAGGAAGCCTTTCGTAGGAGAGGGAAATTGTACTTGGTGTTTGAGTATGTCGAAAAAGTAAGTCATTAGTTATCAATGTGCCAATTTGCCTGATTTTCTTTAGGGCTATCTCTGACATTATGGAAGAAAGTGTCATTATATAGTATGATTTGTCAATGTGCTCATTCTGAGGACTTTGAAAATGAAGGTGTTATTAATCATTAGAAGTCCTGAAGTAGGCTGAGAGTGGTAGTTCACGCCTGTGATCCCAGCACTCTGGGAGGCAGAGGCAGGAGGATTGCTTAAGCTCAGGAGGAGTTCCAGAGCAACCTGAGCAAGAACGAGACCCCATCTCTACTAAAAATAGAAAAACTAGCCATGTGTCATGGCAGGCACCTGTAGTCTCAGCTGCTCAGGAGGCTGAGGCAAGAGAATATCTTAAGTCCAAGAGTTTGAGGTTGCTGTGAGCTATGACACCGCAGTACTCTACCCAGGGCCACAGAGTGAGACCGGTCTCAAAAAAAAAAAAGAAAAAAAAGTCCTGAAATATATTTAAGGATTTTATATAATTTAACTGTACAGAGATCCTGTTAAGTTTGAACGCTATACTGACTTGGCTTCTAAAGTCTTAGCCTTTGTGTTCAACAAGTAATATTTACTTCTGAGTTTGGTTTTTTTGCAGGGGGAGAAAGAGTCTTACTTTGTCACCCTGGGTAGAGTGTCATGGCGTCATAGCTCACAGCAACCTCGAATTCTTGGGCTCAAGCAAGCCTCTTGCCTCAGCCTCCTGAGTAACTGAGACTACAGGTGCCTGCCATGACACCTGGCTAGTTTTTCTATTTTTAGTAGAGATGGGGGTCTTGTTCTTGCTCAGTTGGCTTTGGAAGTCATCCTGAGCTCAAGCAATCCTCCTGCCTTGGCCTCCCAGAGTGCTAGGATCATAGACGTGAGCCACTGCACCCTAAAGAAGGCTTCTGTGGAGAGCTGGTAAATTGACAGTGATGCTGTACAAGGTAGAGGGATGTGTGAGGTAGTTAACTCCGGGTGTTGAATGAGCAGGCTGGGGAGCAGCCCCTTGTGAATGGCCAGTTCTCTGGCTTTGTTGCAGGAAGGAGATGCCTAGGAGGCTTAAGGTGAGGCCTTACATGAAACCACACACAAGTAAGGAACTTAGAAGCTGGGAGAAAGGAAGAAAAGCCTACTTTATTGGAGTTGTCAGCACATTTGCCTTAGCACTTTTTAAAAAATGGTCAACTTGTCAGTGACAATTTTAATGACATTACCTAAAGGCAAGTGTATGCTACAGTAATCAATAATACCTGTCTAGGAATTTGTTAAAGAATAAATGACCTGCAGCAGTTGATTAAGAACTTAAATAAGCACCTTAACAATAGAAGAAACTGGAGCCAGGCAAACTGTTTAGCAGTTTCCTTGATGAGTAAATAGGTGGCACCTGCTGATTTCCTGGCTGTTATCTAAAGAAGACTGAGATGAGAGGTTTGTGTTTGCTGTAGGTCCATGCCTGCAATCTGTAAATGATAGAGATCACTTTTGTCATTACCAAATAAAAAGCAGTGTTGTCAAGATGACTGATCAATGAAAAAGCCTCAGATTCATTCCACTTTTACAAGTTCCTTTTCAAAATAAAAAAAAATATGTACATAGCAATGTCATCATTTGTAAAATTTGAAAAGTACTAGAAGGTTCTTTGTAGTTTTAAACCACTGCTTTTACGTTTCTTTTCCAAAATCTGTTTTAAGTTTCTTTTTCTGTGTCAATTTAGGTATTCTCCCTAAGGTATCTTCTCTACCAACATAAAAGTAAAAGTTGATTTTTTTTTTTTTTTTGCAGTTTTTGGCTGGGGCTAGGTTTGAACCCACCACCTCCAGCATATGGGGCCGGCGCCCTACTCCTTTGAGCCACAGGCGCCACCAGTTTTGTTTTTTGTTTTTTTTAAAGAATGGCTATACTAGGATCTCAGGGAAAGTCAGATGCTCTTTATTTTTTAGTTGTCACAAATACTCATGCAGTTTGCAGTGTTCACTGCCAAATGTTAAATTTTTTGACAGCTCTATTTCAGTTTACCCTTTTGATTTGTGTTCTTTTGGTAATCGTTCATGATTAATACACTTTAGTATACTTCTGTGTATCTGTTTTCCTCACTGGGAGAGGAAATTTGGTGTTTTCTGCTGCAAAATGGCAGAGGTGCCACCAGAATTCCAATATTCTGATACCCAGGCCTGGGATTCTTTTCTTGGCCCTGAGATTCTTAGGTGGAAGGTGACCATCACACCTGCCCATCAGTGGCAGTGCCTAACAGTTGACGGTGTGTCAGGAGGGCAAGGAGAAAGATGCTGTAGGGTAGGGGATAATAGGTAACTGAGAGCCCAGATTACAATAACTTAAACAAAATAGAAGTATATTTCTCCCTCATGTACAAATACAAAGGTAGGCAATACAGGACTGCTGTGGCTCCCTGCTCCACAGTGTAGGGGGCCCAGGCTGCTCCACCACCTCTGAGATGTGGCCTTTGTCCTCAACGTCTGGGTGGAGCTCTAGCTGTCACGTCCCATTGGCCAGGTTGTAGTTGCATGGCCACACTAGCTGCAAGGCAGAGGGGAAGTGTACTCTTTGTTCCGAACAGCTAGGCCTCCACTCAAAAATCATACTCCTATGGAGTAAGGGAAGAATAGGTATTGGAGGACAATATCCCTACCCCTAAGGAATTTAGAGTGGAATATGAAATAAAAGATATAATTCGTTTTCTACATTACAAAGTCCTCCTTTTCCTCCTGTGAATTTGGCACCTCCTGTATATTTGTTAATTGAAACAATCTATTCAAATAGAGAATTATAGAAAATGATTCATACATACTTTAAACATTTTATTTTCTCTGGAAACAAATACGGTATATATTCATTTATCATTCTTTAGAGGAAGGGTCAAGGCCTTTCGCATATTGCTCTCCTGATTGCAATTCTGATTAGTCTTTTTTACATATATAGTATATGTAATGCATCTTTAAAATGAAGCAAAAGCTCAAAAACAGTTGCAAAAGAATCTCAACGGAGGATCATTTACTATATATGCTTATTACAACCAGCACCCATCCTTTGCCAATATTTTATAGTTACCTCACTCACTTTTGATTAGGTTGCAATGCATTTAGTGGCTTTCTTTTATCAAGACTTTCCAACATATTCCACTTATTTTCTTACGAGTAGCAAGTCTAAATTTACAAAAAATATTTCAGTGGTTTATATATTTAATTATATTAAAATAACAAATTTACCTGTTATAAATAGGGAGAGGAGTAAACACAACTGATTCTCTATAGGTATACAACTTAATTGGTGGAAAGAAAATCGTGAGGCTCTATTTGAGCAGTATTTTTCTAAATTTTTTATCTTAGGATTCCTTTAGGCTCTGAAAATTATTAGGAACTCTAAGAGGTTTTTATTTATGTGGGTTTTATCCATTAATGTTTCTTATTGGAAGTCAAAACCGAGCAATCAAAAAATATTCATTGATTCATTTTAAAAGAATACACGTGTTAACATTAATAAATTTGTTAGTCATTCTTGCAAGTTTTTCAAGTAAAAAAATGATGTTCCTGGTGGAGTGTGGTGGCTCACACCTATAATCCAAGCACTCTGGGAGACTGAGGAGGTGGGAGGATCCCTTGAGCTCAGAAGTTCAAGGCCAGCCCAAGCTCTGTCTAGGGTGGGGGGGAGGTATTCCACAAAAAAAAAAAAAAAAAAGTAATAAAACCAGCCAGTTCAGCTTGCATCAAAGTCATCAAAGTGCTTTTCCTCAAGACAACCATTGTACAGATGGCACATGTGCAGCAGAAGAGCTTTATGTGCATACCTCATTTTATCATGTAGATTTCTTTTTGTATATACACTTTTTTAAAATTTCATAATATTGGGGGAATTATCATGTAGATAGATTCTTGATAAGGCACACTCAAAAATCAAAGTTTAGTAAAAGTATTTTTTTACTGCTTTATCAAGGACATTCTTAACCTACAACTGCACTTTTTTCTTTTTTAACTGCAAGAGTTAATTGGATTAAGGAACCCAATGCCTGGATTCACTCTAAGGTGCCAACTGTTTACCCATTGTTGCTTTGTACCATCTGTCTAAATGCCAACACAGTGAGAAAGGCAGACACCTGACTGTTATGAATGTAGTTTTGACTTCATGGACCCCTTGCAGGGTCTGAGACCCTAGAGATCTGCAGGTCAACTTTAAGAACTACTGTCCTGGATGGCTGCCTATAAACAATAAGCTATGATAATACTGTGAACCTTGCATGATGTGATTTACAGAGGGAACAGAAGTGTTTGGTTAATCTAGAAATTCAGTGGAGATTGGCTAAGTGGAGTTTCTACTTAATAAAACATTTTGCATCAGCTCAGCGCGCATAGCACAGGGGTTACTGTGCCAGCCACCCTACACCGAGGTTGATGGGTTCAAACCCAGCCCGAGCCAGCTGAAACAACAATGACAACTGCAATAAAAAATAGCTGGGCATCGTGATGGGCACTTGTAGTCCCAGTTACTTGGGAGGCTGAGGCAAGAGAATCGCTTAAGCACAGGAGTTGGAGGTTGCTGTGAGCTGTGATGTCACAGCTCTCTACCAAGGGCGACATAGTGAAACTCTGTCTCAAAAAAAAAAAACCAATTTTTTTTTGCATGAATTCTAGTTAGAATGGTCTCTGACTCCAATGAAAGATTTTGATTATTGAATTATTTGAGGTCTGTGAGTTTTTATTTCAGCAATATTTTCTAGCCTGTTTTAATTTATCAATCATATCTAAGAGACTTTTTTTCTTTTTTTTTCTTTTAAGCATATTGCCCAGATTTTCCAGAAATATTTTCAAGGCTTGATTTTATTATAAAATTCTACTGAAGATACACAGTGTTCTATGTTAAAATGACTGACCCCCCCCTATACATTATAGTATCATATCTCTACTTTGTATTGCTTCTCCTTTAAAATTATTCTAAAATAATGCCTGAAAAGCTTTAGGGGAAGTAAAGAGTGCACAGTATTATTTTATGGAGCATCACTGGGGAATAGTAAACATGGAATTTCTCATAAAAGAAAGGCTTGATTTAATGCAATATCCTGATTCAGCATGAAAAAAGCTATAGATAAAAAGCAAAGCAATAAAAAAATTGCATGCTGTGTTCTGGATGAACTATCCAAGATGTTTTAAAAAAATTGTTAATACATAATTGATGGGGCTACCTAATTTTTGAAATTAATGGCTCTAATTTTTAGAATATGCTTGAATTGCTGGAAGAAATGCCAAATGGAGTTCCACCTGAAAAAGTAAAAAGCTACATCTATCAATTAATCAAAGCTATTCACTGGTGTCATAAGAACGATATTGTCCATAGAGGTGAGTATGAGATTTTAGAAATGGAAAATATTTTTAAAAATCAATAAAGTTAACAAAATACTTCACACATTACTATCTTAAGAATATTTCCGGCTTGGCTCCTGTGGCTCAATGGGCTAGGGCACCAGCCATGTACACCTGAGCTTGAAGGGTTTGATTCCAGCCCCAGCCCGCCAAAACAACAATGACGGCTGCAACCAAAAAAAATGGCTGGGCATTGTGGCGGGCACCTGTAGTCCCAGCTACCTGGGAGGCGGAGGGAGGAGACTCGCTTGAGCCTAGGAATTGGAGGTTGCTGTGAGCTGTGATGCTACAGCACTCTCTCCAGGGTGACAGCTTGAGGCTCTGTCTCAAAAAAAAAAAAAAAAAAAAGAATATTTCCATAGGCACTGACATTTCCATTTAAATTTAATATTTTGAAAGTACAAGAGAAGTATGAGAAGTTGTTTGCTCTCCAAACCTTCTTTTGTATCACTGAATGGATGAATCACAAAGATATTTGGATTTTATAATGAGACTTCTGTGTTTGTCTAACCAGATCCGCTCTCAGCTGTAGAAATGCGTAGTGATAAACGAAAACTCAACAAATGTGAACTTTGAAGATTACTTTGAGGTGGGGGGACCACTTATTTGGTCCTGCAGGTAGACCAAGTAATGTGAGACAACCCAGAGTCCAACTTTATAGGTGATCCCTAAGTCACAGACTCCCACTGGCACTCACCTCTCATTCTCTTTTACACCAACAGTCTGTAGTGTATATCTTCACTTCCTAATTTTCTCCACCAATTAGTGAAAAGTGCTCATTGTTTGCAGGGTGCGGGCATGATCAACTTTGCATAAAGGCCATAATTATATGACCAGAAACTGTTTTTATTTTGTCCCTTGCTGCCATGTAGTGGGTGGCTTATAATAATAAAAGGGAAATTACTTGCTCAGCATCATCTTTGACTCTCCACCTTTTATCTTCTGATATTCTCTTTTGCATTGCAGAGTTTTATGGTGAGTGGGATACAAATTAGCAGAATGATGCTAAGAGATGTTTATCAGAAAATGTTGGCAATATTCACTTCTTGTCTTTGAATTATCAGATAAATGAATGCTGCATTTTCATTTACCTATACAAACACACAAAGATATCACTTTAAAAGCAGTATCATTTTTAAGAATAGCCTAAAGGTCATAGAGAATGCCAGCTTCTATTATTTCTAGAGACAGTTCATATTTCTCTTGCATTTGACTCTCACAGCAGTTACCATATCAAGGTTGTTAGATAGGTCTCCACGTCAGCTGGCCATCCAGTGTCTAGGTTAATGTTTCTAATTACAGTCTGTATAATAGTTTGAGGGTATTAATGAGGAGCTGAATTAGCTACATTTCCCATGATACTGTGATTTGGTTAAGTGTATTATTAGTATTTTATGAAGTAAAAATAGTTTCTTGAAATGTGTTACAAATTAGTGAAATCCACAGATTTCTGCCTTTCTCCATTTGCACCTCCACCATATGATATAGATGATGGGTACTATACTCTAAAAATAGAATTGTGAGATGCCTTCCAAAAGGAAAATTTAGTTGCATTTTCTGTGCATCTCTACTCCTACCGCATCTTTAGAAGATCCATGGAAAAAATTAGACATCTTAGCTTGACTCCTCCAGTATAGTTCTAGCTTTAGACATTGATAATCATGGATCACACAGAAAAGCTAGAGATGTAAATATGTAAATTATATAAAAAACCAAAACAAGAAGCATGTCTTGTATTTTTTCCTTCCAGTAAATATAATGTTAGCTACTTACTCTTATATGTATTTTTAAGGTATCTTGTGGTATAAATACTTTATATTCTATCTCCAAAAATTGTTACTAGTATCTTACAAAGTAGAAATAGTTTCTTGAAATTATGTTAGCCTAGATTTAATCATTCTTGAATTTCTTTCTGAGACTAAATCCTTTTATGATTTAAAGAGAAAAAAAAATGTTTTTGAAATTATGGCCTGCATGTTTCTCAAAAAGAAATTAATTGAAACTTTTATGTAACAGCATCAAATGTATTACTCTTGCTTTTGACTGCCACAATTTTCTGTTCAAGTTACTCTAGATATTTATAATTAGATGCTGTTATAGTGATCTAACAGAATCAATCAATAGAATATAGAACATTTTTACTAATTGTTTTTTAATCCTGATACTCCAGATATAAAACCAGAAAATCTCTTAATCAGCCACAATGATGTTCTGAAACTATGCGACTTCGGTAAGTTAAATAGAAATAGTTGGTACTATTGGTACTTACAGAAGTAATTTAAGGTTAATACATAGGTAGCTTGTAAATGGATATTAAAAGTAATTTTTGTGTTTTGATATAAATTAGCAGAGGAACATTATTATTGGGTCATATATTGAAAAATCGATTGCTAAAGGAGTACTGCTTTCTCTTTGTATGGTATCGTCTACTATTTTGAAAAATTTATCATATGGTATTTGTTTAAGAAGAGTTAATTAAAAACAGATACATGCATGTGCATATATTCATAAGCCCAGTACCTAATGACACACACAAAAAATTTTCTGAGAACTATCACTATGGCCTTTTGGTTTGAGTAGGATAAAAAAAAGTATTTTAAACATTGATAGAAATTGTTCTAGGTTTAATCATAAACACTAAAAATATGCCTATATAAATATACACATATGTATTACGTACATGCAATAGTTATATATCTGCAAGGTCAAAAGACATTTTTAGAACACTTATTTACTTCCTCTAAATGTTCACTGAACAAGATTAGTAATTGATATCTTTCAGCTCTTGATTGAATATATAGGAAACTTTTTGAGTTGTACTCTATCCTAATAGAAAATTGTTGTCTCCCATGTAGATAACTCTGTATTAAGCATTGGTAAGGAGTTAAATGAAAGTAATTCAGAAAAGTTTTTAAATTGGAAATTAGGTTGTGCATGTCATAGATGATTTTTTTAAAATTATAGTTTTATCAGACAGCGACTAGGGCTCTGTGAGTAGGGCACCAGCCCCATATACTGAGGGTGGCTGGTTCGAACCCACCCCGGCCAAACTGTAAAAAAGTAGCTGGGCATTGTGGCAGGCACCTGTAGTCCCAGCTACTTGGGAGGCTGAGGCAAGAGAATTGCCTAAGCCCAAGAGCTGGAGGTTGCTGTGAGCTGTGATGCCACGGCACTCTACCAAGAGCGATAAAGTGAGACTCTGTCTCTTAAAAAAAAAAATTATACCTTTATGTGAGTTATATGCTGAATAAGAACTTTAAGCATGTTTTTAACATATTCACATATCACAAACAGTATGTAAACCTCCACACATAACTAAGAATCTATATCTGTCATAACAGAAATTAGATTAGATTAGCACATAAAAGATGGATCACACAAGTGAGAAACAGAAGTGTTGTAAAAATTCACTTTGGAGAATGACCCATTTTGTCCAGTAGAGCAATTGGAAGCATGTGTAGCTATTTTCACTCAGTATTTTCAAAAAAAATATTATGAACCTGGTTGCTTGAGAAAAAATGTCTTATAGGGCTTAATTTTCTTCATACTTTATGATGAGGAATAGTGCAAAGAAGGGTCTTGCTCTATCCTAGATTTTTAAAGACGTGCTTAGGATAATAAAAAGGAACTATCGAATACTGTATCAAAAAGATTTTGATCTTGACATTTTTGGCATTTTCTTAACATTATGAGTTTTAGCCACAGTATCTGTTTTTGACTTCCCATCTGTAATTGCAGTTACTACCCAACACTGAGATTGTGTGCCTCTCACAGCATTTACTATGTGTGCATTATGTTATGGGTTACTGATCTCTTCAGGCTCCAAAGTTACTGAAATTATAAAACAAGTTATAAATACAAAAGGGATGCCTGTAGAATGGTTAATAGCACTTCTGGTCCAGTATAATTTCTTTTCTTTTTTTTTCTTTTTTTTTTTTTGAGGCAGAGCCTCAAGCTGTCACCCTGGATAGAGTGCTATGGCATCACAGCTCCTCCAATTCCTGGGCTCAAGCGAGTCTCATGCCTCCGCCTCCCAAGTAGCTGGGACCACAGGCGCCCGCCACAATGCCCGGCCATTTTTTTGGTTGCAGCCGTCATTGTTGTTTGGCGGGCCCGGGCTGGATTCAAACCCGCCAGCTCAGGTGTACGTGGCTGGCACCTTAGCCCGTTGAGCCACAGGCACCAAGCCCCAGTATAATTTCTTTTTTTCTTTTTTTATTGTCTTTATTATGAAATCATGGTTGTGTACTATAGTGCAATAAAGGGGTACAATGTGCTGGTTTCAATCTGAACTATTTTCATCAAACTGATTAACATACCCTTCCTGGCATTCTCTCGGTTATTATATGAAGACATTTGTATTCTGCGTTTAGTAAGGTTCGTCTGTACCCTTTTAAGATGCACCGAAGGTGTGGCCCCACCAATTATCCTCCCTCCACTCTAACCCTCCTCCCCATTTTAATTTCTCAATGAAAAAACTTTTCAAATGGTCTGGAAGTTCCTCCTGGCGGCACCCCATGTGGCATTCTGTGGCCGGTGCATCCCCAGTAAGGACTTCCTAATTGCTTTCACTCCAACAGCATGCAGCTCCATTGTCTGACTTGAAGAACCCCCTTCAAAATATAAATATTTCTTCAAAATATGTCTTATACGTGTATCTACATTTCAGAACTGACATACACCTTAATTTTTAGCCTTAAGTTTTATGTCCTGGTTCTCTGTAAATATTCACAATAAATCTATATTGTATTTGGTGAGTTACATTAGTAATTATTTTATCCTGCTGCCTACTTTGTGACTGTACAGTGGCCCTCAAACCTCTTGAAAGGGTTAGGGGCAAAAGTGGTGGGAGGTTCCATAAGGTAATTAAGATACAGCTAGTATGCTTCTCCATCATTAAGAAAAGACAGTAATTTTGGTTTGCTTTGTTTCCACCAATGCCAACTGTTGTGGTTTACATAATGAGAGGAACTGCTCAGCAACAATAGAAATACAAACATTATGTAAGTCCCACATTGCAGAATTAATGACACCTACAATATGCTACTTAGACCTCTAGTGATTATGAGAACTTCATTTTGTTCCTAAGATTTGTTTTTACTGGGATAGTTGATTTAAAAGTATGCCCTGGGCTTGGCACCCGTAGCTCAGCAGCCAGCCACATACACCAGAGCTGGTGAGTTCGAACCCAGCCTGGGCCTGCCAAACAACAATGACAACTACAACAACAACAACAAAAGAAAATAGCCGGGCATTGTGGTGGGTGCCTGTAGTCCCAGCTACTTGGGAGACTGAGGCAAGAGAATCACTTAAGCCCAACAGTTTGAAGTTGCTGTGAGCTGTGATGCCACAGTACTCTACCAAGGATGACATAGTGAGACTCTATCTCTAAAAAAAAAAAAAAAAAAATAGAAAATAATAAAAGTATGCCCTGAATGGTTATAGAAACATGAGGTGACTTTGAAAACATGGATCTCTTTAACATAGGGGAGGGATTAGATTTGTAAGTGAATACATTGTATATATTTCAAATGACATATGAACACTCTACTTTTTGTATTAGTAAGGATACTATTAATAAACAACCCATTCAGTAACAGTCATTATGTTCATTTGATGCTCTTTTAAAATATTAGTAGCACTGAAATATTTTGCCAATATAAAATCATTACTTTTATTTCAAAGTTACATTTTTAGGCTTTGCTATCTTTCAGGGTTTGCTCGGAATCTATCAGAGGGCAATAATGCTAATTACACGGAGTATGTGGCCACCAGATGGTATCGGTCACCAGAACTCTTACTTGGGTGAGTTACTCTCCCAAAATAGAATGACATGTAAATATATGCTGATCCTAGATCATTGGCTTTGAGATTATCTGTGGAAAATAAGAACTTAATTAAATGTGTCAGTTATATACAGGAGTGTGTGTCAATTATATATAGCAACCTAAAAACTTAATGGTATGAAAGTAGAACCATTTTATTTGCTCACAGTTCTGGGTTTCAGTAATTTGAGTTCAGCTGGATGGTTATTCTGCTGGTCTCTCTTAGAGTCAGTCACTCATGTAGTGTGAGTCAGCTGGCAGGTTGTCTGGAGGCAGGTTGGTTTAGGATGCTTCAGCTGAGACAGAGGATGTCTGAACCACGGGGACTTGTGCTCCAGTAGGCTAGCCCAAGTTTCTTCATGTGATTGTGGGAGAGTTCTATGCTGTAAAAGGGTAAGTCCCAAAGCAAAGGCACTTTTTAAGCCTTTGTTTGCATGACTTTTGCCTCATTGGACAAAGCATGTTTCACGGCCAAGCCTTGATTTGAGGAATGGAGAAATTAGTCCCACCTTCTCAATGAGAGAAGTGGCATAGCCACAGAACAAAGTGACATATGTACAGAAATAGAAGGAATTATTATAGCCATCTTTGTTAATAATCTTCCACATTAAGAAGGTGAATGTCCACACAGTGTGACATTCTGGCTTATCTATTCATTCATTTATTCATTTATCAAATACTTACCAAGTATCTCTTAAGTCCAGCCACTTTGACAGACACTTGGGGTAAATACTGAATCAATTTTTTTCTCCTAAATAATGTAAATTCTGTTTGATTATAAATGCCTTTTCAAACCAGCACTGCATTGATGATTTTCTCAGTAACACTTCTGCATTTATGTACTTTACGCCCCCTCTTCCACTTTCAGTGCTCTTTCATTTATTTGTTAACACAAGATAAAGGTCTTCTGATAAGATTCTTTTTCTTTTTTCTTTCTTTTTTTTTTTTTTTTGGTACATTAAAACTTTAGAGCTTAAGAAGGAGTTTGTAGTCCTGATCTCTATCACATCATTTTATTAATTCTCTACCTTTCCTAGTTGTAGTACATGTGTATTTTCTTATTTTCTCCAAATTACATTTCTTTTTTGGGGACCACCCAAAGATGGAGAAAGAAGTTATGTTCTACATACAAAATTAGACACAGTGGTAATGATGACATGTGCATAAATAATAGGTTTCATCTCTTTTCTTTAGTGTGCCATACATGTATCTGGAGGACATGAGAGATTTAATTTTTAAAAGATGCTTTTTATGTAATAACAATATAAATTTCTGGATGTCTTCTGAAGAGCATGATAACTACACATTTAAGTTACTGAGGGCTTATTTTGATGTTAACTGTTCATTTCCCAGTGTCTGCCAACTATCCGGTGATAATTCTTGATTTGTTGTTGACTTAGACCTATTAGAATTGTTGGCATCAGTTATTGAAAACTTTGCTAATTTTTTAAAATCAAAAACTTGGTTTATCCTTAGAAATGGTGGTTAGTAACTTTTATTATCTCTTCAAGTTGGTGGACAGAGTTTAAAATTTCCGTGCTAATTTTTGATCTTGGAATTAGTATTGATATTCTTTGTGTTTGTTTCTTCTGTGTATCTTTCTGGATTTATGGAGATACACAGTCCATTTTCTATGACAGGATTGGAATTTGTATTTAATGGATACTGAATGAACAAATGAGTATGAAATAGGTTACTCTTAGAACCCTGTTCAAGGACTGAAGTATGATAGAAGGACTTGTTATAATACAGTTTTATCTCTAAGAGGGCCCCAAGGAGTTCATTTTGAGGACAGTTTTTTGTGAATCTTCAGAGAGTATTTGCTGCCTTATAATACCTATAGGAAAAATGAGATTTGGTTTAGGGTTATGTGATAGCTGCCAAAAGTAGGTGGGGACAGTACAAATAAGAAGAGCAAAAGTGAATATTGCTAATTAAGGAATTGTCAAGTACTAGTTGAAGAACCATATTTATGCAAAAGTCTCATTGAAATCAGTTGATGCTTATTTATGTGTTAAGAATTTACATTTTTATATATTCTTAAGACTTTGTCCTTGACATTCAAAATAGTTCCAGCTACATAAATTATTCAAATCAGATGACAGAGAAAGACAGCTTGTAGTGAGTATGTGGAGCTTTTCTATAGGTTTCTCCATGTAGCACCATAGGACAAGTTTTCTCTCTTGTACAGATGCGAAAGAGAGATCAGTATCCTTCTCTCCCCAAAAAGCGACCAAAACAGCGAAATGAAGTTTTCTCGTATGGTTTTACGTTTTTATGGGAAGGAAATGAGATAAATGCAATATTAATTTGTTGTTGCAATGATTTATTATGGTAGAAATGTATTCTATATAATGTTAGCAATGCTTTAGTTAGAAGTTTTATATTACTACTGTATTATTTTGGTATTCCAAAATTTTATTCCATTTTTTTTCAGATATTTTATTTTGGCTTTCTCTTCTTAAAGTTTGGATTATTTATGTTTGAAACATATATATGGATTATAAATCTACCATAAATAATTTGAATTAAGACTATAACCTCCATTTGTTAATAACAGGAACATTCCTAAAGCTCTCTGGTAAACTCAGACCCTAGACAAGAGCTATAAACCATTAAGTATACTGAAAAAACCGCTTTTTAGGGAAATAACTAAAATAAAGCCGTGTATAATAAGGTACCCTTATATTCAAGTAAATGACATGATAGCGTTTAATACGATCTTAACATTCGAAATTGTAATGCTAAGTATTCAAAGGTGAAATAATATTCAAAGTGTTTAAGAAAACACGTAAGTCAATACATAGCACATTTTAATATATTGAACTCAAAAACGGCGTAAGATGTAACTTTTTGACATTTAGAGAGCAAAAGGATAATTACCTAGGAAATACATTTCTTGGGAGCATTTCATTCCTCAAGTGAGGTGTTACTCATCAGATATGTGCACTGCATTAGCGTTTATTTAAGATAAATCCAGACATGAATAGATTTCCAATTAGAATATGCTCACTAAATTGTTATTAAACTGGTAGCTTCATTAGTATAGGTGTATTCACTTGTGTTTTGAAGTTTTGCTTGGATATATATACATACTCTTTTTACGTGATACTCTTTAATTCTTTAACTGTACAAATGTGCTTTAATTCATAAATATGTTCAAAATAACTTGGAAGTTATTAAAACATTTGTATTTCTTCAGTTGCCAAGTTAATCTCTCCCTTTGCTTTTCAGAGCTCCTTATGGAAAGTCTGTGGACATGTGGTCAGTGGGCTGTATTCTTGGGGAGCTTAGCGATGGACAGCCTTTATTTCCTGGAGAAAGTGAAATTGACCAACTTTTTACTATTCAGAAGGTGCTAGGACCACTTCCATCTGAGCAGATGAAGCTCTTCTATAGTAATCCTCGTTTCCACGGGCTTCGGGTAAGAGGTTTTGCTAAAACCCCAAATGAAGTCAGTACTACAGTATTTAAATGTTCATTGCACAATGAAATGCTTAGCTATCTTTTGAATATTATTCCCTTTCCCATCACAATGCTTATAGTTTTTTTGAGTTTAAAAAGTGCTCAGAATTAGAATGTGGGAGATGCTAATGTTTTTTCTAATTTGTAAGTTCCAATTTTACAAACTCTTTTCTGGCATATGCATTCTTATACTTTGAACTTTGATTATCTTAGACCATTTCCTGTGTCCAAAATAGTAAATATTCCCAAAAGATAACAAAATGTATGAGTGACTATTGCTTCTTTGAGCAAGCACATCTGAAGTAATTTAAGAGCATTGAAATACTTACATTCTGCACATTTAAAAGTTCTTGTTCTAGCAGATATATTTTTGTCCATTGACAGTGAAATATCAAATCTTTTTTTTTCTAGCTGTGTTTTTTTTTTATTAAATCATAATTGTGTACATTGGTGCAATCAATCATGAGGCACAATGTGCTAACTTCATATACAATCTGAAATATTTTCATTGAACTATTTAACAAAGCCTTCATGGCCTTTTAATCACTATATGAAGACATTTATATTCTACATTTCGTAATTTTCACTGGTACCCTTGTAAGATGCACCGTAAGTGTGAACCCACCAATCACCCTCCTTCTACCCATCCTTCCCTCTCCCCTCCCCTCCCTTGCCCCTTTCCCCATTTCGTGTGTTATAACTGGGTTTTACCCTTCATATGATAGCTATAGATTAGCTTCATAGTAGGGCTGAGTACATTGGGTACTTTTTCTTCCATTCTTGAGATACTTTCCTAAGAAGAATATGTTCCAACTCCATCCATGTAAACATGAAAGAGGTAGTCTCCATCTTTCCTTAAGGCTACATAGTATTCCATGGTATACATGTACCACAGTTTATTAATCCATTCGTGGGTCAGTGGGCACTTGGGCTTCTTCTACAACTTAGCAATTATGAATTGGGCTGCAATAAACATTCTGGTACAGATATCTTTATTGTGATGTGATTTTTGGTCTTCTGGGTACATACCTAGTAAAGGAATTATAGGATTGAATGGCAGATCTATTTTTAGATCTCTAAGTATTCTGCAAATATCCTTCCAAAAGGAATATATTAGTTTGCATTCCCACCAGCAATGTCGAAGTGTTCCCTTTTCTCTACATCCACGCCAGCATCTCTGGTTTTGGGATTTTGTTATGTGGGCTAATCTTACTGGAGTTAGATGATATCTCAAGGTAGTTTTGACTTGCATTTCTCTGATGATTAAGGATGATGAGCATTTTTTCACGTGCTTGTAGGCCATACGCCTGTCTTCTTTAGAGAAGTTTTTCTTCAAGTCCTGTTCCCACACTGAGATGGGATCACTTGTTCTTTTGTTGCTAATACATTTGAGTTCTCTGTGGATTCTGGTTATTAAACCTTTGTCAGAAGCATTACCTGCAAATATTTTCTCCCAATCTGAGGGCTGTCTGCCTGCTACACTTACTGTGTTCTTAGCAGTGCAGAAGCTTTTTAGTTTGATCAGGTCCCAGTAGTATATTTCTGATACTGCTTCAATTGCCTGGGAAGTCATCCTCATAAAAAATTCACCCACGCCGATTCCTTCAAGAGTTTTCCCTGCACTTTCTTCTAGTATTTTTATAGTTTCATGTATTAAGTTTAAATCTTTGATCAGTGATAATCTATCTTAGTTAATGGTGAAAGGTGTGGGTCCAGTTTCAGTGTTCTTCAGGTCGCCAGCCAGTTCACCCAGCACCATTTGTTAAATAGGGAATCTTTTCCCCACTGAATGTTTTTAATTGGCTTGTCAAAGATCAAATAGCGGTAAGTAGCTAGGTTCATCTCTTGGTTCTCTATTCTGTTCCATATATCTATCTATCTGTTTTTGTGCCGGTACCATGCTGTTTTGATCACTGTCGATTTATAGTACAGTCTCAGGTCTGGTAGCGTGATTCATCCTGCTTTGTTTTTATTTCTGAGTAATTTCTTGGTTATTCGAGGTTTTTTCTGATTCCATATAAAATGAAGTATTATTTTTTCGAGTTCTTTAAAATATGACAATGGAGCTTTAATAGGAATTGCATTAAAATTGTATATTGCTTTGGGTAGTATGGACATTTTAACAATGTTGATTCTTCCCAGCCATAAGCACGGTATGTTTTTCCATTTGTTGACATGTTCAGCTATTTCTTTTCTTAGAGTTTCATAGTTCTCTTTATAAAGATCTTTCACATCCTTTGTTAGATAAACTCCCAAATATTTCATCTTCTTTGGTACTACTGTGAAAGGGATAGAACCCTTGACTGTTTTTTTGGCTTGAATATTATTGGTATATCTAAAGGCAACAGATTTATGGGTGTTGATTTTGTAGCCTGAGATGCTGCTGTATTCCTTGATCACTTCTAAAGGTTTTGTAATAGAGTCCCTGGTGTTTCCCAAATATACAATCATATCATCTGTGAAGAGTGAAAGTTTAATCTCTTCTGATCCTATGTGGATACCCTTGATTGCCTTTTCTTCTCTAATTGCAATGGCTAAAACTTCCATTACTGTGTTGAAAGCAATGGAGACAATGGACAACCTTGCCTAGTTCCTGATCTAAGTGGAAATGATTTCAATTTAACTCCATTCAATACGATATTGGCTGTGGGTTTGCTGTAGATGGCCTCTATTAGTTTAAGAACTGTCCCTTCTCTTCCAATTTTCTGAAGTGTTCTGATCATGAAGGGATGCTGAATGTTATCAAAAACTTTTTCTGCATCAATTGAGAGAATCATATGGTCTTTATTTTTTAATTTGTTTATGTGCTGAATTACATTTATGGATTTACATATATTGAACTAGCCTTGAGATCCTGGGCTAAAGCCCACTTGGTCGTGGTGTATAATTGTTTTGATGTGTTGCTGGATCTTGTTTGTTAGGATCTTATTGAATATTTTTGCATCAATATTCATTAGTGATATTGGTTTGTAGTTTTCTTTTCTTGTTGGGTCTTTTCCTGGTTTAGGGATCATGGTGATATTTGCTTCATAGAATGTGTTGGGTAGTATTCCATCTTTTTGTGTATTTTGGAAAAGGTTGAGTAATATAGGTACTAGTTCCTCTTTAAAGGTTGGTAGAATTCTGACGTGAAACCATCTGGTCCTGGGCTTTTCTTTTTAGGGAGATTTTGTATAGTTAATGCTATTTTCAAACTTGATATTGGCCTGTTCAACATTTCCACTTCATTCTGGGTAAGTTTAGGAAGGTGACGTGCATCCAAGTATCGGTCAATTTCCTTCAGATTTTCAGATTTCTGAGAGTAAAGTTTCTTGTAATATTCACTAAGGATTTTTTTAATTTCTGAGGGGTCTGTTGTTATTTTGGCTTTACCATTTCTGATTGATGAAATTAGAGATTTTACTCTTTTTTTCCTGATTAGGTTAGCCAAAGGTTTATCTATTTTATTGATCTTTTCAAAGAACCAACTTTTTGATTTATTAATCTGTTGTATAA
>CAUYON010059254.1:0-18481 GCA_963573935.1 Arctocebus calabarensis | reverse complement strand
TTTTTTTTTTTTTTGAGACAGAGCCTCAAGCTGTCACCCTGGATAGAGTGCTGTGGCATTATAGCTCACAGCAACCTCCAATTCCTGGGCTCAAGCGAGTCTCCTGCCTCTGCCTCCCAAGTAGCTGGGACTACAGGCGCCCGCCACAACGCCCGGCCATTTTTTTTTTTGGTTGCAGCTGTCATTGTTGTTTGGCGGGCCAGGCTGGATGCGAACCTGCCAGCTCAGGTGTACGTGGCTGGCGCCTTAGCCTGCTGAGCCACAGGTGCCGAGCCTGATTTTCCATTCTTGAGATACTTAGAATTTTCTACAGCGCTTCCAGGTAAATACAAAAGATATAAAGTCTCCATCTTTTTTATGGCTGACTAGTATTCCATGGTAAATGTATACTATAGTTTAATAATCCATTCATGGGTTGATGGGAAGTTGGGTTGTTTCCATATGTTTGTAATTATGAATTGAGTGGCTATAAAGGTAAAGTGCAAATGTCCTTTTGGTAAAATGATTTTTTTTTTTTGGCTGGGGCTGGGTTTCAACTCGCCACCTCTGGCATATGGGGCCGGTGCCCTACTCCTTTGAGCCACAGGTGCTGCCAGGTAAAATGATTTTTTATAGGGATCAAAACAGCATGGTACTAGCATAAAAATAGAGACATAGATCTATGGATGGAATAGAGAACCTGCAGATGAAACCAGCCTCATATTATCATTTGATCTTCAATACAACAAACAAAGGCATACACTGGGGAAAAGAGTATGCTTTAATAAGTGGTGCTGGGAGAACTGGTTAGCCACAAGTAAAAGACTGAAACTAGACCCACATCTCTCATAACTTATGAAAGTTAACTCATGCTTGATAAAAGATTTAAATCTAAGAAAAGAAATGATAAAGACCCTAGAGGAAAGAGTGGGGAGAACTCATAATATCATCCTTGGGAAAGAATTTATGAGGACAACCCCACTGGCAATTGCAGTGACAACAACCTAATCAAGTAAAAAAGCTTTTGCATATCTAAGGATGCAGTCAACAAAGCAAATAGACAATGAATGGGAGAAGATATTCACATGTTACAAATCTGACAAAGGGCTAATAACCAGAATCTACAAGGAGGTCAAGCAAATTAATAAGACAAGAGCAAGCAACCCTATTAATCATTGGGCAAGAGACACAAATACAACCTTTTCCCAAGAAGACAGACAGATAACCAACAAACAGTTGAAAAAATGCAAATTAATACCACTTTGAGATATCACCTAATCCCAATGAGAATAGCCCACATTACAAGTTCCCAAAGCTGTGATTGCTGGTGTGGATGTGGAGAGAGGCATAGCTTATGCACTGTTGGTGGGATTGTAAACTAGTGCAGCCTTTTTGGCTGTTAATTGTCATCCAGTTCAAGACATAGAACATTTCTGTCACTCCAGAAAGTTCCCTCATGATCTTCTTTTCCAGTTAGTACCGTCTTTCTTCACAACTATGCCTTTTCCTGACTTCTCTTACAGTAAATTAGTTTTGTATATTCTTGGACTTCATATAAATAGAATCACATATTATGTCCTATTTTGGCTCTGGTTTCTTTCACTTAATAAAAGGTTTTTGAAAAGATTCATCTACTTTTTGGTGTATATCAGTAATTCATTCTTTTTCTTCTTTTTTTCCTTGAGACAAGAGTCTCAGTTTGTTGCCCTCAGTAAAGTGCTATGCTGTGATAGCTCACAGCAACCTCAAACTCTTGGGCTAGAGCAGTTCTCTTGCCTCCCTGGTAGCTAGGACTATAGGCATCCTCCACAGTGTGGGCTCTGAGCCTCGCTCTGGCTAAGACTCATCTCGAACTTGTGAGCTCAGCTGATCCACCTGCCTCGGCCTCCCAAGTGCTAGGATTACAGGCATGAACCACTGCTCCCAGCCTCTCTCTCTCTTTTTTTTTTTAAAAATACATTCTATTTTTTAAAAAGAATTTTAAAGTTTTTAATTGGTAAAAAACATATGACTTAAAATTTACCATCTAAATTTGCCATTTTAACCATTTTTAAGCATATAGTTCAGTATTGTTCAGTATATTCACATTGTTGTACACAGCTCTCTAGAACTTTTTCATGTTGGAAAACAGAAAACATGAAGCAACTTCTCATTAAACAATTTCCCTTTTCTCCCTCCCTTCAGCCAACCACCAGTCTACTTTGGATCTCTGTAAATTTGACTATTTTAGATGCCTCACATAAGCAGAATCATATGGTATTTATTGTGACTGGCTTATTTCACTTAACTAAGATCTTCAAGTTTCATCAGTGTGGTAGCATGTGTCAAAATTTCCTTCCTTTTGGCTCGGTGCCTGTGGCTCAATGGGCTGAGGCGCCAGCCACATACACCTGAGCTGGTGGGTTCGAATCCAGCCCCAAGGCCCGCCAAACAGCAATGACGGCTGCAACCAAGAAATGGCCCGGCATTGTGGCGGGCGCCTGTAGTCCCAGCTACTCGGGAGGCGGAGAAAAAAAAATAAAAAAGTTTCCTTCCTTTTTAAGGTTGAATAATGCATTTTCCATTGTATGTATGTACCATATTTTTATCTATTCATCTGTTGAGGGGCAATTGGGTTACTTACATTTTTTGGCTGTTGTGAATAACGCTGCAGTGAAGATGGATACACAACTATCTATAGTAGTTTATTACTTTTTATTGCTAAGCAGGTTTGGTTTTGTTTTTGTTATTTTATTTTATGTTATTTATTTGAGACAGAGTGTCACTATGTCACCTTTGGTAGAGTGCTACGGCGTCACAGTTCACAGCAACCTCAAACTCTTGGGCTTAAGCAATTCTCTGGCCTCAGCCTCCCAAGTAGCTGGGACTACAGGTGCCTGCCACAACACTTGGCTATTTTTTGGGTGTAGTTGTCATTGTTGTTTGGCAGGCCCAGGCTGGGTTCGAACTCGGCAGCTCTGGTGTATCTGGCTGGTGTCCTAGCCACTGAGCTACAGGCGCTGAGCCTTGTTTTTGTTATTTTGAGACAGAGTCTAACTCTGTCACACTGAGTAGAATACAATGACCTCATAGTTCCCTGCAACCTCAAACTCCTAGGCTCAAGTATTCCTCTTGCCTCCATCTCCAAGTAGTTGGGACCACAACTACCATAACATGATGACTAGCTAATTTTTTTTTTTTTTTGAGACAGAGCCTCAAGCTATCACCCTGGATGGAATACTGTGGCATCACAGCTCACACCAACCTCCAATTCCTGGGCTCAAGCAAGTCTCTTGCCTCCGCCTCCCAAGTAGCTGGGACTACAGGCGCCCACCACAACGCCCGGCTATTTTTTTGGTGGCAGCCATCATTGTTTGGTGGGCCCAGGCTGGATTCGAACCCGCCAGCTCAGGTGTACCTGGCTGGTGCCTTAGCCCGTTGAACCACAGGCGCCGAGCCTATTTTTTTTAGAGACAGAGTCTCACTTTGTTGCCCTTGGTAGAGGGCCTAGGCATCACAGCTCACAGCAACCTCCAGCTCTTGGGCCTAGGCGATTCTCTTGCCTCAGCCTCCCAAGTAGCTAGGGCCAAAGGCACCTGCCACAATGCCTGGCTATTTTTTTTTATTGCAATTTGGCAGGGCTGGGTTTGAACCCGCCACCCTCAGTATATAGGGCTAGCGCCCTATTCACTGAGCCACAGGTGCCACCTGCTAATTTTTTTATTAATAGTTTTAGTAAAGGGCAGCGACTGTGGCTCAGTGAGTAGGGCGCTGGCTCCATATACACTAGGTGGTGGGTTCGAACCCGGCCCCAGCCAAATTGCGACAAAAAAAAAGCCAGGTGTTTTGGCGGGCGCCTGTAGTCCCAGCTACTCAGGAAGCTGAGGCAAGAGAATCACCTAAGCTCAAGAGCTGGAGGTTGCCATGAGCTGTGATACGACAGCACTCTACTGAGGGTGACAAAGTGAGACTCTATCTGTAAAAAAAAATAAAATAGACATGGGGTCTTGCTCTTACTCAAGTGGTCTTGAACTTCTGAGCTCACGTAATCCTCCCACTTCAGTCTCCTGGAGTGCAAGGATTATAGGTGTGAACCACTGTACTAAGCATTAATTAAGCAGTATTTTGTTATCACATAAATGAACTAATTCGTTCACCCTATTTATTTTGGGGGGTCCTGGGTAGAATCCTGTGGCATCACAGCTCACAGCAACCTCTAATTCCTGGGCTCAAATGAATCTCCTGCCTCCACCTCCTAAGTAGCTGGGACTACAGGCGCCTGCCACAACACCCGGCTATTTTTTGGTTGCAGCCGTCGTAGTTTTTTGGTGACCCAGGCTGGATTTGAACCCGCCAGTTCAGGTGTATGTGGCTGGCACCTTAGCCACTTGAGCCACAGGTGCTGAGCCTTTCAATTCGATTCTTGAAGCCTCTAGTCTTACCTATTGTCTTCTCTGCCCCTCTGTCTTTTTCTCTCTCTTGTTTTCCTCCCTGGGCTTGTCCCCTTCACTGACCTGCAGAATAAAATTTGAGATCTATAGTATGGCCTACATTTCCACTTTTTTTTTTTTTTTTTGAGACAGAGTCTCAAGCTGTTGCCCTGGGTAGACTGCTGTGGCGTCATAGCTCACAGCAACCTCAAACTCTGGGGTTAAGTGATTCTCTTGCCTCACTCTCCCAAGTAGCTGGGACAACAGGCACCTGCCATAATGTCTGGCTATTTTTTTTTGTTGTTGTTTCAGTTGTCATTGTTGTTTTAGCTGGCCTGAGCTGGGTTTGAACCTGCCAGCCTCAGTGTATGTGCCGGTGCCCTACCCACTGAGCTATGGGTGCAGCCTACATTTCCATTCTTAATCTGCTTTCTTGATTGTCTGTCCTTAACTGTCATCTCACTGTAGCTATGTCAGACTATCTGGAATTCTCTGGATAAACCAGAGATACTTAGAATACTCTGGAAAAATTGTTTCATATTCCTGGCTCTTTACATACATCATTCCTCCCTGCCCCAACTTACTAGCTTACCTCCTGAAATAGTGAGCATCTCCTCATCCTCAGAGCTAGCTTTTGCCATACTACAGTACTACCGTAGTTACTACTACTACTGCTTATCTCTTATCTCTTTACTAGACTATGAGCCTTTTGAAGGCAGTCAGCACCCATATCTTTGTAACCCAGTAACTGTTGAACATAGATCAACAAACATAAAGTTCCACTCTCTTAGGCAAATAAGGGTTTAGGATACTGGCTAGGCTTGATCTGGGTCAGGCTAGGAGTAATGGTACTTCAGTTTGGGGGTGATAGAGGGAGCCAATAAAGGCAATTCAGAGATAGCAGTTCAGAGAAACACTAATGAAAAATGTAAGACAGACTTTCCAAAAGAGAAATGGACTGAAGGGCCAAGCAGAGTAGAAGCCAGTGGTACAAGCTAGAGATACTAGAGCAAAAAGATTTGAAGGGAAAAGGGTAAGGGTTAAAATGTAGAGGAAGGTGGCCTGATACAAATGGGATATCTGCAACAGCTTTTCCCAGATTGTGAGCACATACAAGGCGGAGGGTGAAAAGCACAAGGTTTCCTATATAGTATTGGATGTTTCATAGGATCCAGCATTGGAGGTCGAACAGGTCAGTTAAAAGAAAATCCACTTGACTGAAGCCAGCAGAGCGCTGGGACTCTACCAGGTGCTTCAATCAACAGGGTGTGCTAAAAAGAGGAACAAAGACCTTTAAGATCGGTACAGAAAGAGGGGGGGGAAAGTCAGCCAAAGATGGAAATATTAAAGGAAAGGCTTATAAGTACCATGAGCTTCCAAATTGGCAAAGAAAGGGCTGTTGATCTAGTCTCAGATATAATCAGGTAGAGAAGGTAACCTGGAAGAAGGAGATAGGAAGATAGCCTCTTGTACCTTCTTATCTAATGTGTGTCACTATGTCTTTAAATAAGCCATTAAATAAACCACCTGATGGTGTTCTTCTACCTGATGAGGCTACTGGGGCTCAGGAAAAATGAATCATTATTTGAAACAGGAAGGAAGGGAGGGAGTGAAGAGGGAAGGAAAGGAAGAAAAGGAATTTGAGTTAAATCTCACTGCATACTAAACTCTGCATTTGGGGCCCTTCCTAGGATGCAAAGGGGAATGTTGTCCCTCCCACCAGAGAAGCCTGCAACACCTAAGAATAGGTGATGGCCTGGGGACAGGCACTGGATCCCACTCAGGTACTCAGAAAGGGACAGCCTCTTAAACTTGTGAAAATTGCCTCTTTTGGTGGCTGCTGCTTCTCTGAACACAATGAACACACATACACACACACACACACAAACCAGGAAACCCAGCAGTGTTCAAAGGCTGAACCAGGTTAGCAGATGAAGCAACTCCTAGTGGCTGGGGGCTGTTAGTGGTAGACCTGGAATCCAAAGGGCAAAGAAACAGTAGCTCCTGATGTCCAATGTCCATAAGAAAACTCCACACAAATAATAAACCCAATTCACTGCATTGATATGCCCCTCCTCCTTTTTGCTTGTTCTGAAGATCAGAAGCTTTATTTCCCTCTACCAAGGAGGGTTCTCCCTTAGGGGTTTTGCTAATATCTATAATCTATAATTGTTAGTCCTAATACTAAGTGTTTTCATGAGTCATTTGGCAGATATCTATGGATTTTACTAAACTACCTAGATTTAGAACTCTTGAGGTTAAGACCTCTATGCCCAATGCCCCACACTTCTGCCCCATAATCCTTAGCTCTTTAAATGTTCTGGAAATATATGACTTGACCTGAAGACCTCAGTGTTCTTTTTCATCATAAACCAGTATTATACTAAGGCTGACAATTCATTTTCTCCTAGACAGTTTTGACTCAGGATAACAAATTAGAGTTTGGGATACATTACAGATGATAAATGTGAGTTCCTTAAAGGGAAATTCATTTGTTTTGCTTAGTGTTTCTGTGATTAATTACTTGCCAGATTAAATTGCTCCATAAAATGCATAGTATTTTATTTGATTGCTCTTCATGGTGATTAATTAGGCCATACTGTTGCTTTATATGTTAATTATGCTAGCTTTTTTTCTGTTTTGTAGTTTAATTAATACAGCATTTATTTGGAATTTGTTTTTAATCACAAAATATTGTCTGTTTTAGGGATAACAGAGCCCAGTGTTGCTTACAGCCTGGTGTTAGAGAGCAATGCTTCAAATTTTTTTTTTTTTTTGCAGTTTCTGGCCAGGGCTGGGTTTGAACCCACCACCTCCGGCATATGGGGCCGGCGCCCTATTCCTTTGAGCCACAGGCACCAACCAATGCTTCAGATTTTATATGTGCTTTGTATACGTTGTTTGCAAAAAGTACACTAACTGTGAATGAGTTGGGAAAAGCTATTTGTGCTTTGTATACGTTGTTTGTAAAAAGTACACTAACTGCGAACGGTTGGGAAAAGCTGTTTGGTTTTCCTATATTTATTAAAGATGATATAATAAAGATTCTTGGCTCAGTTGAAAATTGATTAATTTAGAGGAAAAGCTATTGATGCAAAATGAACTGTACAACGAGTGTAAAACCAAATGGGATTGGGGGAAGACTAGAAAGATTGTTGTTTCCTAGGATGCTACAGGGTGCTGATGAGAAAGTCAGGCATATTGAGCATTTTTCTTAATGATCTAGGGCTAAACATAAAGTGTTAATGAAGTTTATAAGTGATACTGATTTGAAGATGTTTCTTACACCCAGGAGAGCAGGGAAATGATGTAGTATAGACCAGGAAGAGAAGCATCCTAGAAAATAACTCAGATATTCCATTAGGAAAATGCATTTCTGCTAAATAGAAATAGCAAGATAGAATCAGGCAGATATCTTCCAAAGTAGATCTTCTAGCAGTCTACTCTAGTTATTTACTCAAGTGAAATGAAAACTTGGGTTGGACAAACGTTTGCGGTGCTTTATTTATACAGTCAAAACCGAGACAACCCTTGTCTCTCAACTGAGAAATGGATAAACTGTGCTATATCTATATTATGAAATACTACTCAGCAATAAAAAGGAATGTAATACTGATAACATGCAACAACATGGTTGAATTCAGTTACATTATGTAATATGAAAGAATCTAGACCATTTGTATGGTATTCTGGAATTGGCAAAATTGTAGAGCAATTTAGATGAGTTGTTTCCAGAGGCTGACGTTGGAAGGAGACTACAAATGCGTACAGGGGAACTTTTGGGGTGATGAAACTATTCTGTATTTTGATTGTGGTGGTGATTACAAGGATACATGCATTTTTCAAAAGGAGAACTGTATGCTTGTATTAGGGTTCTCCAGGGAAACAGACCAATAAAATCTATATAGCTAATGTATATACAAGAGGAAATTTACTGGCTAGGCGCTTGTGGCCTGAGCAACTAAGGAGCCAGCCACATATACCTGAGCTGGCGGTTTCGAATCTAGCCTGGGCCTGGTAAACAGCAATGATGGCTACAACCAAAAAATAGCTGGGCATTATGGCAGACACCTATAGTCCCAGCTACTTGGGAGGCAGAGGCAGGAGAATTGCTTGAGCCCAGGAGTTGGAAGTTGCTGTGAGCTGTGATGCCATGGCACTCTACCCAGGGCGACAGCTTGAGGCTCTGTCTTAAAAAAAAAAAAAAGAGGAAATTTACTTTGGGAATTGATTTTTTTGATTATGGCCAAGAAATCCCACAGTAACTGTACAAACTGAAGAACCAGGAAACCCAGCAGTGTATTTTCAGTCTGAGTTCAAAGGCTGAACCAGGTTAGTTGATGAAGCAACTCCTAGAAGCTGTTGGTGTTAGTCCTGGAGTCCTGATGTCCAATGTCCAAGGGCAGGAGAAGGTAGATGTCCCCACTCAAGAAGAGAGAAAGAGAATTTGCCCTTCCTCTGCTTTTTTTCCTCTTCAGGCAGGTGAGAATGCCTACTCACCTTAGTGAAGGTAGATCTTCTTTACCTGGTCCACAGCTTTAAATGCTAATCTCTTTCCCAGAAGTGCCCTGACAGACACACCCAGAAATGATGTTTTCCAGCTTTCTGGATATCCCTTAGTCCAGTCAAATTGACACATAAAATTAACCATCATCCCACTAAAGATGGTAAAATTTACTGTACATAAGTTATTCTTTAATTTAAAAAGCCAGAAAGATGGCTCAGCGCCTGTGGCTCAATGGGCTAAGGCGCCAGCCATGTACACCTGAGCTGGCAAGTTCGAATCCAGCCTGGGACAACAACAATGATGGCTACAACCAAAAAGTGGCCAGGCGTTGTGGTGGGCGCCTGTAGTCCCAACTACTTGGGAGGCAGAGGCAAGAGACTCGCTTGAGCCCAGGAATTGGAGGTTGCTTTGAGCTGTGATGCCACGGCACTCTATCCAGGGTGACAGCTTGAGGCTCTGTCTCAAAAAAAAAAAATAATAATAATAAATAAATAATCAGAAAGAGAAATAGATTGCCACAGGGAAACATAGGAGAATCAATTTTTGACCTTTGCTTTCATACTTCATGTGTGACAACCTTTTGAAAATAATTTGACAGGACTTAGAATTGTAGGATTTGGATTTTCTTCATGTTGCCTACGAAGTCCAAGGTTTTGTTCCCTTATTTTTGAGTGGAGATGGGTAAGTAGGTTGCTCATTGTTTTCCTTAGATGTCAGCATTATATAAATCTATATACCAATGAAAGGGTTATTTTGAGAAGGAAAGCACACTTAAGGAGCTCTAGGCCCTTGATAATAGTCATCAGACATAGGTCATTTCCCCAGTTTATGGACTAAATCCAATTATTTAGGTTCTGTGGATTTTATCTTTTGTTTTAAATCTTTTTTTTGGAGCCAGGTGTGGTGGCTCACGCCTATAATCCCAGCACTCTGGAAGTCCGAGGCAGATGGATTGCTTAAGATCAAGAGTTCAAGACCAGCTTGAGCAAGAGTGAGACCCTGTCTCTACTAAAACTAGCTGGGTGTTGTGGGCACCTGCAGTTCCTGCTACTTGGGAGGCAGAGGCAAGAAGATCTCTTGAGCCCCAATCTAAACAGAACAACAAACTGAGATTCTGTCTCAAAAAAAAAAAAAAATCTTTGTTTATTTATTCTGTCTGGGCCCTCCACTGTTGAACTATTTTCTGTAAGACCTGGGAATAGTGCCAAGGGATATTTCTGTCCTTAAACTAACATTAGATACAACTTCCATACCCCTTTGCACTTGAACTGGAACAAAAAGCTTCATCACACTATGGGCTTCTAGGGCAGCTCTACACAATGGTAGAGACCCAGAGATAAGAAAACCACAAATGTTGAGCTATTGCTGATAACTAGTGTGCCTCCTTTCTCCCCTCTTTCCATATCTCTAATCGTCTGAACTGTGTGTGTACGTTGTTTGCTTCTCATGTCCAACTTGAAGCACTTCTCTGAATATAGAACTATCTCTATTCAATCTCTAAAAATAACCAGGGGAGAGGAAATTACGTGGTGGTAATAGAGTTATATTACGTGTAGCAATAATATGGAAAATAGCTCTATGGCTGCAGCTTAGTGTGCTAACTGCTAACTACTTTGAGCAGATGTGTGTCCATCATTTGGCCCAAACTAGATGGATTACTTTTAGCAAGGTCTGATTGTCTAGGTGACTTATGGAGCAAATGTCCCTGGATCTTTTAGTGTTTTCAGCTGAATGATTTTCAGCTTTGGACCTAAAGAGACTCCTGTGGCTCCTAACCAAAAAAGCCCATGTATTAGAACCTCATATTGAGGGTGTGGTGGCTCATGCCTATAATCCTAGCACTTGGGGAGGCCGAGGTAAGTAGACTGCTTGAGCTCAGGAGTTCGAGACCAGCCTGAGCAAGAGTGAGACCCCTGTCTCTAAAAATGGCTGGGCGTTGTGATGGGTGCCTGTAGTCTCATCTACTTGGGAAGCTGAGGCAAGAGGATCACTTGAGCCCAAGAGTTTGAGGTTGCTGTGAGCTATGATTCCATGGTGCTCTATCGAGGGCTACAAAGTGAGACTCTGTTTCAAAACAAAGCAAAATAAAATCCTCATATTCATTTGTATCCTTTAAAAAAAAAAAAAATCTGGGTTCAGCACCTGTAGCTCAGCGGCTAAGATGCCAGCCGCGTACACCTGGGCTGGCAGGTTTGAACCCAGCTCAGCCTACCAAACGATAATAACAACTACAACCAAAAAATAGCCGGGTATTGTGGCGGGTGCCTGGGTGTAATCCCAGCTACTTGGGAGGCTAAGGCAAGAGAATTTCTTGAGTCCAAGAGTTTGAGGTTGCTGTGAGCTATAATGCTGCAGCACTCTACTGAGGGCGACATAGTGAAACTGTCTCAAAAAAAAAAAAAATGCCCTTTCTCCTCCTCCTAGTGTGATAAAGTGCAGATAGACTAGGGGAAATCTGCTATTGGAACAGGACTCTATAAATCATTTTGCTCAGGGTTGTACTAAACTAATTTGATCAGAAATGGGACTTTCTCAAGTATTATATAGGTGTAATAGCTTATTGTTTTCTTACTCTGAATTAGCATGTTTACCAATACTTGCAGGGTCTAGCAAGTAGCAATTAAAAAGCTGTAATTAACTTTGTAAAAATGATAAATTTTAGTAGAGGAGGAAATTATAAAGATGACATTTTAGATTTTTGAGATTTAGGTAAATAAATGATAATAAAGTACTGTGAGATAAAGGTTTATGTCAGCAGTGTATCGTATCTTAATCCCGTATTTGTATGCCCCTTCATCCCAAAAGAGATTAAAGTGCAATTTGATGACTATTCATAGAAGACATAGCCCTTCACCCAGCTGGGAAATGAAGGCCCATCTTGGCCAATGTTTCATTAGCATTAATTGCTTATTCTGCATTTCCTGTGTCCCCAACCCTGTGTCTTTAGCTTTTGATCTGCACTGACAGTACTACCACATGATAAGAGTTCATGTTCTTGCAATCAGGACTTTGAAGGAATGGCTGAAGGCCAGGGTATAGTCTTATTATACCTGTAATAGAATGTGACCAGGACAGCTGTGCTCCTGCTATAGCACCTTTAAAAAGCTCCAGCAGGGCAGTGCCTGTGGCTCATTGAGTAGGGCACCAGCCCCATATAATGAAGGCAGCGGGTTCAAACCCAACCTTGGCCGAACTGCAAAACAGAAAAATAGCCGGGCGTTGTGGTGGGTGCCTGTACTCCCAGCTACTCAGGAGACTGAAGCAAGAGAATCGCCTAAGCCCAGGAGGTGGAGGTTGCTATGAGCTGTGTGATGCCACAGCACTCTACCGAGGGTTATAAAGAAAAACTGACTCTAAAAAAAAAAAAAAAAAAAAAAAAAGCTCCAGCAGAGGCTCAGTGCCTGTGGCTCAAGTGGCTAAGGTACTAGCTACATACTCCTGAGCTGGTGGGTTCGAATCCAGCCCGGGCCCACCAAACAACGATGATGACTGCAACTGAAAAATAGCCAGGTGTTGCAGCGGGTGCCTGTAGTTCCAGCTACTTGGGAGGCAGAGGCAGGAGAATCACTTGAGCCCAGAAGTTGGAGGTTGCTGTGAGCTGTGATGCCATGGTACTCTACCCAGGGCAACAGCTGGAAGCTCTTCTCAAAAAAAAAAAAAAAAAAAAGATCCCGGAGAACACATACATAAGATTTGCTCCTGGAGAGTTTCTGAAGTGTCTCCTCCCTTTTGTACATGATATGGCAGCTCAAGGAAAGAGCAGGCCACATTAAGTAATAAACTAAACCAAATATTTTGAGGACATCTGCCCACAAGAGTCTGGGGGCCTTTGATTCTGGTCAAGATTGATGTTTTTCCTTGTCTATTCTTTCAAGTGAGAGCTTTTTCCTAGATTAATAATTCCTTTTCCTGGCCAGGAGCGATGGCTCACACGTGAAATCCTAGCACTCTGGGAGGCCGAGGCAGGTGGATTGCTTGAGCTCATGACCTCAAGACCAGCCTGAGCAAAAGCAAGACCCCCATCTCTGCTAAAATTAGAAAAACTGAAGCAATGGCTCGATGCTTGTAGCTTAGCAGCTAGGGCACCAGGTACATACACTGCAGCTGGTGGGTTTAAATCCAGCTGCCAAACAACGATAACTACAAAAAAGAAAATAGCCAGCTCAGCGCCTATAGCACAGTGGTTACAGTGCCAGCCGCATATGCCAAAGTTGGTGGGTTCAAACCCAGCCCAGGCCAACAATGACAACTGCAGCAAAAAAGAGCTGGGCATTGTGGCGGGCACCTGTAGTCCCAGCTACTTGAGAGGCTGAGACAAGGGAATCACTTAAGCCCAAGAGTTTGAGGTTGCTGTGAGCTATGACACCACAGCACTCCACTGAGGGCAATATAGTGAGACTGTCTCCCTCCCCCCCAAAAAAGCAGCTGAGCACTGTAACAGGCACCTGTAGTCCCAGCTACTTGGGAGACTGAGGCAAGAGAATCGCTTAAGCCCAAGAGTTGGAGGTTGCTGTGAGCTGTGACACCACGGTACTCTACTGAGGGCAGCATAGCAACATAGTGAGACTCTGTCTAAAAAAAAAAAAGAAAGAAAGAAAAAGGAAAACTGAGTTAAGAGAATTGTTTGTGCCTAAGAGTTGGAGGGTGCTGTGAGCTATGACGGCATGGCACTCTACCCAGGGCAACAGCTTGAGAATGTCTCAAAGAAAAGAATTCCTTTTCCTGCCTGCTGTCTCAGGTATCCTTCCAGAGATAATGTATACATATGGAACTGTGTTTTGATTTGGAATTTTTGTTTATCAGTCATCTAAGAAATGAAAAATCCAGCATCTTTGTCTGATAAAAATTCTCAGCATACTAAGAATAGAACTTCCTCAATCTGATAAAAAGTATCTGTTGAAAAATTTAACAAGTTATCATATTTAATGGTAAAAGACTGAATGCTTTTTCCTAAGACCAGGAACAAGATGGATGTTCTGCTCTCACCACATCTATTCAGCATTATGCTAGATAGTACAGTCAGACAAGTAAAAGAAATAACAGGCTTCTAGATTGGAACAGATTCTGTACTGTCTTGTCTACAATGTGATTCTCAATTTAGAAAACCTTGTGGACTTTACAAGAGTGCTGCTAGAACAAATGGGTTTTTGCAAGGTTGTAGGACACAAATCCAACCTACAAAAATCTATTGTATTTGTATTTACTAGCAATGAATAATCAGAAAATGTGTCTAATGAATTTTTCTCTATTTCTAGTATTTTGAGCTTATAACATTTTATATGTTTAGTATATTTTAGTTTATTACACTCTGCTGCTCAAATTGTTTTTTTGTAATTCATGCATGAACATTCATGCTGAATTCTGTATCTTTTTTGGTAAGACTTTAGTAGTCTTCATTAGCCTTCTTGCTTTCTGGCACAAGATGTCCCAGAATTATCATCTACATTTGCTTGCTGCTCTAGACCTGGAATCAATCATTTCTTCATGGAGCTGGGTTCCTCTTACTAGGGAGGTTTCATTATTTTTAACAGCAGAGCAGAGAATTGGAAACTGGAGCCCATAAACAGCCTAAAGAATGTCTATAAATCCCCTGAAATCATATCCAGAACTGTGTGCACACACTCACTTTCTGAGGACTAGATCTATAACATCTATCAGATTCTCATTTATTACCCCCCAAAAGAACCACTCTCTTACTATATATTTGAGAAAGCCCTACACTTGGGCTGGAGCTAAATGGTGTAAGAACTTATTCTTATATTGAACTATGAGATTTTAGGTTCTTTTTAAAAAGAATTCAGAATGTAGATGGTGAATGGTGGCAAACACAGTTTAAATGCTAACTGTTGGCTCACTGCCTGTAGCTCAAGTGGCTAAGTCGCCAGCCATACACATCAGAGCTAGCAGGTTCGAATCCAGCCTGGTCCTGCCAAACAACAATGACAACTACAACACCAAAATAGCCAGGCATTATGGTGGGCATCTGTAGTCCCAGCTACTTGGGAGGCTGAGGCAAGAGAATCATTTAAGCCCAGGAGTTGGAAGAGGTTGCTGTGAGCTGTAACACCATGGCACTCTACCAAGGATGATAAAGGGAGACTGTCTCTTTAAAAAAAAAAAAATGCTAACTGTGGTATTTTTCTCCCAGTTAAGTGCTAGAAGGCTACATTTGCAGTAAGCCTTTAACAACAAATTAGCACTGAGGTTGAGAAACCCTGTTGTAATTCATGCTGTTGCATAAAATATTAATTAAATATATTATTGAATATTGTTAAATCCATATGTAAAAATTCATTTGAATTGAATCAGTGTTGTGATCAGTGAAAACTGATGATTGTTTACATGTTGTACTATTAATAGAAATAATACACATGCCTGACATGTGTACTACAATACAGCAATAATATCCTACATAGTGCAGTTGTTGAGATGTAGCCCTACTAAAACAATAAAGTTGTATTTAATGAAACAACGGTTTTACACTGCTTTAGTGTTTTTAAAATTTAAACTAATAATATTAAAAATTTAGGCTTGGGGTGGCACCTGTGGCTCAGTGAGTAGGGCGCTGGCACCATGTACGGAAGGTGGCGGGTTCAAACCTGGCCTGGGCTGAACTGCAAAATAAAAAAATAGCCTGGCATTGTGGCAGACGCCTGTAGTCCCAGGTACTCAGGAGGCTGAGGCAAGAGAATCGCTTAAGACCAGGAGTTGGAGGTTGCTGTGAGCTGTGTGACACCACGGCACTCTACCCAGGGCGATAGTGAGACTCTGTCTCTACAAAAAAAAAAAAAAAATAGGCTCAGCAGCTGTAGTTCAGTGGTTAGGGCACCAGCCACATACACCGTCCTGGCAGGTTCAAACCCGGCCCGGGCCTGCCAATCAACAATGACATCTACAACAACAACAACAAAAATAGTTAGGCATTGTGGTGGGCGCCTGTAGTCCCAGCTACTTGGGAGGCTGAGGCAAGAGAATCGCTTAAGCCCAAGAGTTTAAGGTTGTTGTGAGCTGTGACACCATAGCACTCTACTAAGGGCGACATAGTGAGACACTTGTCTCAAAAACAAAATCAAATAAAGCAAAAAATTTAGTTCCTCAGTTGCACTAGCTGTATTTTAAGAGCTTGGTAGCCCATGTTTTTAGTTTCAGGAACTCAACTTCAAAACTCTTAGAAGCAATCAAGGAATACAGCCGCATCTCAGGATACAAAATCAGTACTTACAAGTCAGTAGCTTTTATATATGCCAACAATAGTCAACAGGACAGGGCTAGAAGAAGATCAGAAATGGTGGGTGGGCCAAAAAATCCTCACAGTGTAGGGCAAGGGGTGGGGATACTTGACTGCTTACTCACCTTAGAGTTTGAAGTGTGGCATAGAAGGCTGATTTAGCATTGTTTTTATAGCCTCTGTTTCTCTCTCTCTCTCTTTTTTTTTTTTTGGAGACAGAGTCTCACTTTGTTGCCCTCAGTAAAGTGCTGTAGCATCACAGCTCACAGCAACCTCCAGCTCTTGGGCTTATGTGATTCTCTTGCCTCAGCCTCCCAAGTAGCTGGGACTACAGGTGCCTGCCACAACGCCCAGCGATTTTTTTTTTGTTGCAGTTTCGCCGGGGCCGGGTTCAAACCTGCCGCTCTCGGTATATGGGGCTGGCCCCCTACTCACTGGGCCACAGGCGCTGCTTCTAGCCTCTATTTTTCTATACTTGATCCTAAAATTAGGGGTATTAATGCATTGTTTATTATAATATCACTCCAGGTTTTTACTTTGTGTTTTCCAAGGTTAGTTACTGCTGAAAAATGGGCCTGACAATGGAGGTTTAATAGAGGTCCCAACTATTTCTCTATACCACTAGGGTGAAACTGCAGGATCAAAACTATCATCACCCCCCCCCCAAAAAAAAAACAAAAAAAAACAAAAAAAAGCTATCATCCCACCAACAAAGAAAGAAAATTATAGACCTATATCATTAATGAATATTGATGCAAAAATATTCAGTAAGATCTTAGCAAATAGGATTCAACAGCACATCAAAAAAATTATACACCATGATTAAGTTGATTTTATTCCAGGGTTTCAGGGTTGGTTCAACATATGCAAATCTATAAATATAATACATCACATCAATAAAATAAAAAACAAAGACCATATGATTCTCTCAATTGATGCAGAAGATGCCTTTGATAATATCCAACATCCTTTCATGATCAGAATACTTAAGAAAAATAGGCATAGAAGGGACCTTTCTTTTTTTCTTTCTTTTTTTTTTCTTTTTTGAGACAGAGCCTCAAGCTGTCACCCTGGATAGAGTGCTGTAGCATCACAGCTCACAGCAACCTCCAATTAATTCCTGGGCTCAAGCGAGTCTCTTGCCTCCGCCTCCCAAGTAGCTGGGACCACAGGCGCCCGCCACAACACCTGGCCATTTTTTGGTTGCAGCCGTCATTGTTGTTTGGCCGGCCGGGCTGGATTTGAACCCGCCAGCTCAGGTGTACGTGGCTGCCGCCTTAGCCCGTTGAGCCACAGGCGCCGAGCCGGAGGGGACACTTCTTAAACTGATAGAGGCTATCTGTAGCAAACCCACAGCCAAGATCATATTGAATGGTGTAAAATTGAAAACATTTCCACTCAGATCAGGAATGAGGCAAGGATGCCCACTGTCTCCACTGCTATTCAACATAGTAATGAAAGTCCTAGCCATCCCCTCAGGCAAGAGAAAGGTGATCAAGTGTATCCAAAAAGGGTCAGAGGAGTTCAAACTCTCACTCTTCGCTGATGATATGATCCTATATCTGGAAAATCCCAGAGACTCAACTTCAAAACTCTTAGAAGCGATCAAGGACTATAGCAGCATCTCAGGATATAAAATCAGTACTTATAAGTCAGTAGCTTTTATATATGCCAACAATAGTCAAGCTGAAAAAAACAATCAAGAACTATTCCTTTTACAGTAGTGCCAAAGAAGATGAAATATTTGGGAATTTACTAACAAAGGACGTGAAAGACCTCTATAAGGAGAACTATGAAACTCTGAGAAAAGAAATAGCTGAAGATGTTAACAAATGGAAAAACATACCATGTTCATGGCTGGGAAGAATCAACATTGTTAAAATGTCCATACTACCCAAAGCAATCTACAGATTCAATGCAATCCCTATTAAAGCACCATTGTCATACTTTAAAGAATTTAAAAAAGTAGTACTTCATTTTATATGGAATCAGAAAAAACCTCAAATAGCAAATACATTACTCAGAAATAAGAACAAATCAGGGGGTATCACATTACCAGACTTCAGGCTATACTATAAATGTATAGTGATCAAAACAGCATGGTACTGGCCCAAAAACAGAGTGGCAGATTTATGGAACAGAATAGAGAACCAAGAGATGAATCCCGCTACTTATTGCCATTTGATCTTCGACAAGCCTATCAAAAATATTCAGTGGGGGCTTGGCGCCTGTGGCTCAGCGGGCTAAGGCGCCAGCCACGTACACCTGAGCTGGCCGGTTCAAATCCAGCCCGGGCCTGCCAAACAACAATGACGGCTGCAACCAAAAAATGGCTGGGCGTTGTGGCGGGCGCCTGTG